>PVHT021183727.1:1438518-1634118 GCA_004024745.2 Catagonus wagneri
CTAATATCCATGAGGATGTGGGTTTGATCCCTGGCCTTGCTCAGTGGGTTAAGGATCCAGTGTTGCTATTAGCTGTGGTGGCAGGTCACAGATGCGGCTTAGATCCTGCATTGCTGTGGCTGTGGTATAGGCCAACAGCAGCTCCTATTCAACCTTTACACCTAGCCGGGTATATGCTGGTCATAAGGACCTAAAAGGCAAAAAAAAAAAAAAAAAAAAAAGAGTTATAACTCTTTATATACAATGCAATACAATAACAGAAAGAGAATGCATTTTATATATATAATATAAATGCATAAAAAGCAAATGAGATCATGTTAAAAAAAACATTCTGCTATCATTAATTTGGCATTCATTAACATTATACCATGAGAATTTCTTGTCTGTAGTCCTGCTTTGGACACATGATTTTTGCTGGCTGCAGAAAATGTTGTCATATCAGTATATTATCACAACTTACCTGAAATGTATTAGTTTATTTTGCTTATTAAACTGTCTGTTGATGAAAATCAGTTTTTTTCTGTTGTTTTTCACTCTTAATTAATAATTTGAGGAACTTTCTAGAAATAAAACATAGTTTGGTGGTGACATCCTTAAGATTTTTTCTTTAAAAGTAAGAATACTGATCACTGAGCCAAATTTTCCTCTAAAATCTTTGAATTAATTTTCATTTCTACCACATGGGTATACCTAACTGTGTTAATTATTGGTTTTAGGCTTAAACAATTAGAAAGTGGAAAATGTTATAGTTTTGTTCTTTTTAATTTGCATTTTAAAATTATCGTAAAGCTGAGCTTTTTTCTGTTTTAGTCCTTTTAAAAACTAGGGTGACATTATACTTTATATTTAAAATAATTATTTAAACTTTTGAGAAATATATAGATTCAAAAATATTTTCATTAATCATTTGTCTATTATTTACACATTTGTGAAGATGATTTGTTGCCTTTAAAAAAACAGGTAAAACATTTTTCAAGTTATTTGTGTGTGTGTGTGTGTGTGGATATTCACCTCAATTTTTATAGTATTTGTATTATTTTGTTTATATAAAGTAGGGGTTACAAACTTTGGTGTGTTTTCAATCAGTGAAGAGGTTTTACTCACAGGAGTTTTGGATGAAGTAGGGGGGAACTGCAGTGATCCCCAGGTGGTTCTGATTCAGATGGCCCCAAGTTCTCACTTTGGAATTCTCTGCTTCAAAGGGCAAGAGAAAAACAATTGAAATATGAGCCGCATTTCATGACCTTGGAGTGGGAAGGATAAAGAGTCAGCAAATGCCCAACACCTGAGAGGCCATTGGGGACTTCCTTTGCACTACAGGAACTAAAGGGCTGTTTGACGCCTTCAAACATAGATATAAGAAACAGTATATATGACTTATGTGTAAGATCGGTTTTCCAATATATTTGTAAATGCTTGGTGTTGAAAAAAATGATTTTTAGATTTTGAATGGTTAGGAAAAATAGTAGTTCATGGCCTACATATGACATTTTATGAAATTCAATTTTCAGTATGCGTAAGTAATGCTATTTGGAACACAGTCACACTCATTTACATAGTGTTTATAGCAATTTTCACATCTTTAGGGCAGGTCAAAGTGTTGCAACAAAGACCTTATAGTTCACAGTCTAAAGCAATTACCTGCATCTTTACAGAATAAGGTTGTTGACCATTGAAACAGCCTTTGGGGGTGGCATCAGATGGAATTATTTAGAAAGTTTTGTGACTGAAAATGGCTTTATTCTACCCTCAGACCTATCTTGCAGTTTAGCCAATGATATATTTTTAGGTTGGAAATCACATTTCCTCAAATTTTGAGAGTATTACCCATTGTTTTCTTGTGTCCAAGGTATTGTTAAAAGCTCTAATAACATTATTTTAGACTTCCCATTTTTTTTTCTCTATGAGTTTGTATATATATTTTCTCAACAGCTCTGAAATTTCAAAATGATATGCTTGCTTTGGAACTTCTTAATTACTGATATCTCAATTTTGTGTTATTGTTTTACTTTTCAGTATGGTAATATATATCCCCCAATTCTGAGATGTTTCTCTGAAATATTCCTTGGGTAATTTTCTACTTTATATTTCCTGAGTTCTCCCTTGCTGCAGTTCTTCTTTTCACCCAGAAAGTAGGCCTTCTGGGCTGATCTTTTCTTCCTATTTTATAATTTATATCCTATAGTTCATTATTTTATATTTTTTATCTCTGGGATACTGATTCAATTTTATTTTCCTATTCTCTATTCCTTATCCACTAACATACATATAATGTGTATAATACATATGTATATATACTGTATATATAATATACTTAGTTTATATTATATATTTATATTGTATGTAATATACTTAGTTTACATTATGTATTCATATTCAAAGTCATTGGTTTCATAAATATTTCTTTTTTTATATCTTTCTTTTGCTTTTTATAGTTTTACTCTCATACCCTAAGGATACTAATTAGATATAAATTTTCATGTTTCTGTCAACTTATCATTTTTTGCCTTTTTTTCTCTTTGCATTATGACCTCTATTTATAACATGGAGTTTAAAAGAAAACATACTGTTCTATGTAGTGCTGTTCATATTTTACTTAGTATTTTCTAAGTTTAATCATTTCTCTATTGTTGCATAACAAAGTACTAAAAGCATAGTGGCAAATATATTTATTTATTATCTTACCATTTTGCAGGTCAGAATACCAGGAGCAACTTAGCCAGGTTCTGAATTTCTCAGGAGGCTGCAAACAAGGTGTCAGCAGCAGTTGCAGTCACCTCTAGTCTCAACAACAAAACATTCAATCCAAGCTCTTCCATATGGTTGTTAGCAGGACCTAGGACCCTCCTGCTCAACAGACTGAAGTTACCAAGTATCAGTTTCTCACTACTTGGGTCTCTCCGTTGGCTTCTATGCTTTCTGCCAGAGTTGCGAAGAATAGAAAGAAAGAGACAGAGACAGAGACAGAGACAGAGACAGTGAGACTCCTAAAACAGAAGCCATAGTGCTTGCATAACCTAATTTCAAAAGTGACATTGTATTACTTCCGCTATATTCTTTCCATTAGAAGTGCTTCAGGGAGTTCCCTTCGTGGCTCAGTGGTTAACGAATCCGACTAAGAACCATGAGGTTGCGGGTTCGATCCCTGGCCTTGCTCAGTGGGTTAAGGATCCGGCGTTGCCGTGAGCTGTGGTGTAGGTTGCAGACGCGGCTCGGATTCCGCTTTGCTGTGGCTGTGGTGTAGGCCGGCAGCTACAGCTCCTGTTAGACCCCTAGCCTGGGAACCTCCATATGCCGCGGGTGTGGCTCTAGATGATAAAAGGCAAAAAGAAAAAAAAAAAAAAAAGAAGTGCTTCAGTGACCCACTAATCCAGCACACCAAGAGGTCTTAAAAAGGGGTTTAAATACCAAGAGATGACAATCATCGAAGACCAGCTTAGACACTACGTGCTAGAGAAATTATAGTTTAACCTATACTTTACTTTGTGGTTGCAATCTTTATCAAGTTATGGTATGATGATTGTGCTTCACAGAAATTAATGTTGTAGTTTTCCTTTATTTTCTTAAACCAGGGAAAATTTTGATTTCAGGTTACTGTTCTACTATAATGTTTGAGATTTTTCTAGGCCCAAAATATTTTAGTGAGATATTTTCGACATGTTTTTTCTAATTTTTCAATGATTGTTTGCCTAATCAAGTCTTGATTTTGAATCATTATTTTCTCACCCAGAATACTACCTGCCTCACTGAGATTTTAAAATATTAAATATATTTGTAAAATATTAAATATAAACACATATTTAATGCATATGATTATCTAAAATGTTATTATAATCAAATTCTCCCACAAACTTGCTCCTAATTCCAAGATAATTTATTATGATTCTATTACCCTGTTTTCCAAGAGTCCGCTCTAATTTTTTGGTTCATTTGAAAATTATTCTTATATATTTTATTCTGGTTTAATATATTTTTTCAGACCTGTTGAGTTATAATTGACAAATAAGATACTTAAAGTATATGTCATGGTGGTTTAATATATGTATGCATTATGAAAGGACTCACCTCTGTCAAGGTAAAGTTATTTAACATATCCATTACCTCACATTTATCTTTTCTGTGCCTGAGTGTGTGTGTGTGTGTGTGTGTGTGTGTGAGAGAGAGAGAGAGAGAGAGAAACATAAATTCTGCTATCTTGGTAAATTTCAATTAAAAAATACAGTGTTATGAACCCTAGTAAACAAGTAATATATTAGATACTCAGACCTTAATAATCTTACAGGTAAAAGTTGGGAAAGTGGCATAAAAGCTCTCAAGTCTGCTCTGTAGGTGGAGGGTGTTATGTAAGGTCTTGCAAGACCTATAGATCTTATTTTCTGAGACTAGTAAATGTGACTTCTTAGCTTCCATGGGAGATCTCTTCATCAAAGAGATGAAGAACGCAAACTATCTGGTATCTGGGATATACCACCTTGACTTTCAGAAGCAACTAGAAGAGCTTGCCCAGCCAGCAAAGTTGTTAAAAGACTTACTAAAGAATCAGGTGAAAACTTTACTTCTGAAGACAATATAGCAGATATTCCCTTGTAGTTAAAGTTAACTAATGAAGAGTGTTTATAATTTCCATTTGCCAGAATCTCATAGTCTAATCCTCATTGCCTTGCATGTTAATAAATCTTCTTTGCACTATGAAATGTGTATGTATAGATATACACATATGAAATATATGATATATGAAAATATATGTAAATATAGTTATATATCAACATATATGTTTGTAAATATGTATATGTAAATGCCATGAGAGCATTATGCTAAATGAAATAAGCTACAGAAAAATATTGCCTGTATCACTGACACATGGAATCCAAAAATAAAAGTCAAATTCATAGAAACAGAGCGTAGAAAGTAGTTCCCAGGTGCAATGGGATAAAGGGAATATGGAGAGGTTGGTGAAAGTATAAAAATATTTTTATATATTTAAAATTTTAATATTATTTTATCTCTAAATTATAAAATATTTTAATAATTTTATTAATATTGTATTGTTTTATAACAATCCTTAGCATTTTTTTTAATAACTTACAGTGGCTCCCTTGTATCATCACTCCATGCTTATTTTTTACAAATTAGTTTCCCAGTTTTTCAGGTCTTAATGTTAATTTGTACTACAGGGAACTGAAATATGCCTTCGAATATATTTTTTTCAGGATTGTATTTGATCCTACGAGGTTAAACTAGGACTGTAATGGTGCTTATTTTATATATATATATACATATATATGTATATATATATTTTTTTCAGATGTTATTCATTAGGCACTAATACTGATTTTCTTCAAGAATAATAAAGTCTATTTTAGTGTGACTACCTGTGTTTCTATGTTCTCATCTAGACTGTAATTTAAAAGGTGACATTGTTTCTTTTTAACATAACAATTTCACAAATTTTAGCCCACTAGAAATAGTAAAATGAATGCATCTAATAAACAGAAAAAATGTTGCTCCTTTTTTTTACCATAACTCATTAACATTTTGATTTCTCAACACCCTACCCCAAATTTTAACAGTTAATTAGTTAATCATGTTACTTGTGAAGAAGAAAACACCCTTTAGAACAGCAGGTGGCTGGGTCTCAAGGAATTAGAAATTTATACCATTTCTTTTGAAGAACAAAAAATTAACAGTTGAAATATGTAAATGATAATAGCAATTTAGGATTCTATTTTTGGAATTAAAGAAACATCAAAATGTACTTATAAAATGTAATCTTATGAAAAGATTGTCTAAATTTAACATTTAAACAGTTAACACCATGTTAGGCTGTAATATAATTAAAAGTATTATTTTAAATTTTGTGTGTTTAGTCAAGAAATTTAAAAATCACATAAGTATGTTTTAAACCATGTTCAGAATTATTGGACTTCATGGTTTCCTAGTAATATAGTTTAAAATAAAGTTTATTACAAAGAAATTATAAAAAAGTGATCAAGTAAAAAATTACTTATTTGGGGACAAACTTATAGATACAATGTGCGGTTCTCTGTCTTAAAATATACCTATGCCTGCAAGGTTCTTGCCAGTAACTTTTTACAGTTGAGGATACTGCCCTGATTTTCATTGACATTCAATAGCTTCCCTCAGGCAAATACCTGCAGACAATCCTCTGTTGATGCCTGTCTATAGGCAGAGGAAAGCCTTAGAAAAGTAACTCTGTAAAAGCAATTATTCCCTTGACGGTTACAGGAAGGACATTAGGGAATACAGAAAAGTATTAGCTCTCATTTATACAGTTTTTTTCATTCCAAAGACTTCAGCAAAGTTGTCATTGGTTTTTTAATATAATTTAAAAGATAAATCAGTCAACGTATTGCTAAGCTGTACCTTGAAAATCGTACTTATTGTTATATATGACTCGCTTAGTTCTAGTAAACAAAATTCCATTTATTATGCACTCATTATGCACTGAACAGTGCTCAGTCCAATGAGTCTGAACAATATAAATTTTTATAAGTAGGGTTTAAGAGGGATAGGTCTTGAAATTAGAAAGAACTGCAGTAGAATCCTCTCTTTGCTTTTTGGCTGCATTCCCTTTGTCCAAGTCATGTAACCTCTTTAAGAGTAAGAGTTTTTCATATAAAATGGATGTATATTGCCTAGCTCCTTAAGTGGTTCTGAAACCAAAGCACCTCTGAATTGAAAGCAGCCAAAACCCAGAGAGGGACTTGAACCCACGTTTCCCACTTTTTTTTTTTTTTTAATTAGAATCACTTTCCTGGTGTCTGGATTTACTAAAGCTCATGTTCTTTGTGCCTGTGATAGGCAAGTGATATGCAGGAAATAGATTTATTAAGTAGGACACTTGTGAGAGATACAAGTGGGCAGGTGAGGGGGTCCTGCCCTGAGGGTTAGGTGGGCTACACTCTATAATCTAAGGAAAGTGGAGCAGGGGGGAAACTTGCCTTCTTATTCTTCATGTAGACATCAGGTTTACATCACTAGCTCCTCCATCATATTGGGTAAGAGAGTATTTGACTCTATGAGGTCAAACTAGGACAGTAATGGTGCTTATTCAAATTATCAGAAAGGTTGTAACTTATGGTAAAATATATTGAATCACCACAGGTTTCTGTATAATCATGGTCTGCTATCTTGGAATGCCATCTTCCCCTTAAATTCCTGTCCATGGCCCTAATGATTATTATCTTGTTAATCTTGAGTGCAGTCTTCATTTTATCTTTCACTTAATGACCTGAGGCATAACTCCTGCTTTTATTTATGGTTTTATAGTTAAGCAAGTCTGCTTAGTTCCATGGCTTTGTTCTAATGGCTTTCTTGAGCAATTAATACTTGCAGTTGTCTCCCAAAGTTCCCTTGGTTTCCCCTTCTATCTATAGTCTACTACTGAGATTCTACAACTACCTGTGTAAATATCCTCCTCTATCCTTACCATTTGTGATGATTAAATTTTAAAATTGGTTTTAAGGTCTCAGCCCAGTAACCCAGTAATCACTCTAGAAAAAGGACTGAATGAATGCAAGTCATTACTATCAAAAATCTCTGAAGATTTCCCAGGTGGCACAGCAGATTAAGGACCCAGAGTTGTGACTGTTGTGGCTTGGGGTAGCTGCTGTGGTGTGGGTTTGACCCCTGGCCCTGGAACTTCTACATGCTAGTGGTGTAGCAAAAAAAAAAAAAAAAAAAAAAAAATTCCTTGGTATCAACTGTGAAGATATAATTATTTAAGTGATATATTTCTTCCTACCTGAGAACCTCTTGATATATTTGAAAGGAAAAACCCAGAGAATTATATCTGAAAACATCCTTAGTAAATATTAGAATAGATTACAAATGTGGACTGAAATTGAGAAGTAAATTACAACTATGTTCTTGTATATTTACATAAGAAATACCTTTATATAGATGGTATTGTGATGCTATTCAAACATCTTTGGAAAAGCGTTTTTTAAAAACGAATTGAATGAGACAGGTATCTGTATGAATTTAGTTAACCAATTAGGCATTTCCTTTCTGAGAGAAAGATACTTAAAAATAACAGTAATATTCACTCATCACATAAACCAGAAAAGGAGACAGTGTTGATGAAGTAACCATAATTATTAGTCATGAAATGGTCAGAATGATATAGCCCCAAACTAGTTTATATCACCAATAAAGATACCACGAAGCAAAAGTGATACTATTTGCTAAGCAAGTTAATTAATACTATACAGTCTCCAGAAAGGAACTCAAAGAAATTGTACTAAAAAGTAGCTGAGGGCATTCCTGTTGTGGCTCAGCGAAAATGAGCATGACTAGTATCTGATCAGTGACTTAAGTATCCTGTGTTGCTGCAAGCTTTGGTGTAGGTCACAGACATTGCTTGGATCTGGTATCGCTGGGGCTGTGATGTAGGCTGGCATCTTTAGCTCTAATTCGACCCCTAGTCCAGGAACTTCCATATGATGCACCTGTGCTCCCCCCCAAAAAAAAGAAAAGAAAAAAAACTAACTGAAACACTTGATCAAGACCAGTGAAACTCATAATAAAAAATATACTATATAGTGTTTATATGTTAATTTCTTTATGTTTTCAATGCATGTCCTCCAAAAATTATTTAATATCTATATACTTGTGAATTTTAGTCAGGATGATACCATATTTAATAGCAACAAATTATTGAAAATGCACAAAATAATTACTTTAATATGTATCAAATATTTGCTTTGTAATGCCCCTTGAGTAATAAAAAATAATGCTTAATCTACTTTAGCATTTAAAGATTTCTATTTGCCAAAAGTTTTCCACTAAGATAGACATATTTGCTTCAGAGAAGCTTAACCAGCCTTAAAGAGACATGATATACAAAACCATTTTTATTAGATGTACAAGTAAAATTTAACATATTTAGAATACAGTTTAAATAATGGTGAGATTTTAGGACATGAATCGGTGAGATTTTAGGACATAAATAATTAATATTTCTTTTACCCTCAGTTTAGAACAAAGTGAAAAGTAAGACATATAGGAGACCCACAAATAGGCATTAAGATGTTAGATTTTAACTGATAAGTAGAAATGTGGCTTTAGAGCTTTTGCTCATATGTTGATAATGGCTTGATAATAAAAACATATTTTAAAGGAAACACTCTTATCCACTTTTCTACTCCATCTACTAGTTATCTTTTAATAGCTTGACTTCATTGAATTAAGAAGTCTAGAACAATACGGAGCAAACTTAGAAAGTTGTATAGCCAAAAGAAAGCCGTATTTCCAAAAACTCATCTCAGTTGTTACCAAGAGAGATAACAGGAGAAAAAGAATCTCCCAGAACTTGGGGCTAGGGTCACAGAGAATAATGGAAAAAAAGTTACTTTCCAGAGGGCAGAATCTGGGGTTAATAAAATGATCTACTGCATCCCTGGATCAAAGACCTATATAATGGTCCCCAGTGGGATTCAGAAATTGCTATGAATCAATGACCATGAAACTTTTTTTTCCTTTTTCTCCTTTCATAATAGAAGTACTCATTGCAGTTATCCTCATCCTTGTTTCACCCCTGAATATGTGTTGTAAGGTGGGCGATAACTTGCTAGAGTAACATCTGACTTGATGTAGAGATTTCTATGCATCACCAGAGATTCTGGACTTTTGAACTGAATGCAGTGATGTGATGGAATCTCCAAGGGGGTGGGATGAGTATTTTCTTTCATGTAATAAGAAATAAAAGGGATTTTTGATCATCAGAATTGTTGCTACTTCTAGCAAGTGGATCATGGGCAAAAGTGACAAATGTCATTTCTGGTCTGAAGTAATAAAACGACCCTGCATCATGTTACATGTTCTCTCTTCTTTTCCCAAAGTGACCCTGAAACACTTACTTTGGGATTATAGACAAACAAGAAAGGGACAGACAAGATTGTTTACCTGATATACCTATGTATCACATATACAATGCTGTAGTAATTTAAATCAAATTAAACTTATACATATAAATATATAGACCAATGGAAAACACCTGCAAATTTAGTGATTCACTTTTTTTTGCAGAGTTGAGAAATCAGAAGGCATATTAGAGAAGTCTTGCTATATGGGAACAAGAAGTCAGAGAGAAGGAAGTTTTCCCACAAAACAAGTCTGGAAGGAATGAGTATTACATATTAATTAGGGTGTTAGCTTTACAAAGATATTTATTACTTATAAAATATTTTAAAACATTTAAGTGATGCGTGTTTACATGTTTTGTCTGAAAATCCATTAATTTTGGACCTAAAATCAGTAAGTATGTTTCTACAATTATCCTCCAAACCATGCCACTTTTTTAAAGGTTAAATGGGACACAATTAATAATTATACCAGAATAATAAATGTACACTAGGACTCTTCAGGGAAAACTAGGACATATGACCACCCTCCCTAGAAGCTTTATTTTCAAAGCCCTGCAAAGTCCCTCCATCCCTTTCTCCTTTGTTCCTCCTCCTAAAAAACAAAACCAAATAAAACCAAACTAAAAAAAAGCAAACAACAACAACAACAAAAAAAGACAAACTTCCTTCCTTCCCTTAAAATACATTTAGCAGAATATAGACTTTCATACTACTCTGGGAGTTCAGCCTTAAGGACACAAATCCTCCTGGGTAACACACTGATTACTATATATACACTCATAGCAGGATATAGTGGAAGGTGGTCACAGGTAACAAAAAACTGTTGGGGTGAGAGTGAGGCTGTGACCATTTCCAAAGTAAAACAAAAGATAATAAGTAATGACTGCATGCACGAAAGACAAACTTCACTTACTTTAGTCTTGCAAAGAGCCAGCAATGTCTGAATATATAGTTCCTAAAACTGAATTATCATTAACCTTGAGAGAAATTTCATGGTGCATGTTTTATTGTTCTCGTTTTATTTCTAATTTCAGACTGAGATCTACTGAGAAACAACTTTTCTTTCTCCTTCAATAATTACCTGAAATCCAAACTTCTACATGAAGTTTCCAGTGATTAAGTCATTTAAAGAAATTAAATAGTCTTGAGCAATAATCAGTCAGAGCAGTTATCCATTTTAGATGAGTCATCTGAATAATAAATGCTTAAAAAAATCTTCTTCAATGGCACTTTTAGCCTAAATTTTTTCTATAATTGCCTTATTTCCTCAGCACAATTACTAAATGTCCACACACTTCTTTTACAATTTTACTACCCAAATCACTTGCTCTTGCTCGTCAGCTTTGCAAATTAATAGTATGTTAAATGCACCAGGGTAGCTTACTTGAAAGGAATGCTAAAGTTAATTTTTGTAAGTGGCTAATAAATGTGCTGTAAAAGACATTTAGTAAGTTTTCAGCTTCTTAATCTACAGTAAACCTGTATTTCTTTCTAAACTGCATTCTTCTCATTACATTGAAATCCATTAATGCCAACAACATTATTATTAAAGATGAGAATAACTACTCATTTATTTAGTCTCAAATACGAGGCAGGTGCTGTACTAGGCAGTTATGAATATTGGCTCATATTCATTATTTTTATTTTTTATTTAATTATAGTTGATTTACAAGGTTGTGCCAATTTCTGCTACACAGCAAAGTGACTCATCATACATACACATACATGCTTTTTAAAGTATCATTTTCCATCATAGTCTATCCCAGGAGATTGGATATATTTCTCTGTGCTATGCAGTTGGACCTTGTTATTTATCCATCATAAATGTAGTAGTTTGCGTCTACTAACCCCAAACTCTCAGTCCATCCAACTCCTTCCTCTCCCCTCTTGGCAACCATTATATTTATTCTTAAAATAAGGCTATAAGCTATATTTATCCCTGTTTTAATCTTTGCACCTTATGCACAACTCAGGCATGTCCTGGATGAACGCGCTTTTATATTTTTTATTTTCCAAATTTCTGACTTATGTAAACAGCAAATTCTATGGAGTCAGAGAACATGTCCATGTCTAATACTTTTATGTATTACATTGCAGAAAATTTTCTTAATCACAAATATCAAAATTTCTGTTAAATACTACGAAAAATAAATAAAACACCATAAAGTAAAAGGCCTACCTCAAAATAAACAAAGTTGTTTTTGTTGAAATTTGATAATCACTATTGTGTGACTTCAATTATTTATATATCTCCATGCTTGCATTTCCTCATCTAAAAAAGCATGAGATTATTACTCAATTTTCCTTTCACTCCATGTGGAAAAAAAACTCTAACTAGAAAACGAAGCACAAATTTGTAAATGAACAGGATAATTTGATGTCAGATACTAAAACTGACCAGCAACCATTATTTCCCACTTTAATTTCTTGCTAATAGCACCCTCACTGTGTTCTGCAACACTGTGAACAGTTGCAAGGGATAAGCCTTGACCGAGTATAAGCCAGTTTTCGCGATTTTCCTTTGATAGAGCTTTGCTTTCCCAAACTCCCCTGTCACTTGGAATGACTATGGGATTTATATCTGGCCACTTATATGTTATCATGTGGAAATAACTTTGATACAATGGTAGCCTCCACAAACTCTACAGAGGGTCCATCCTTGAATAGTTTTACCTATGTTTTACAAACTATAGACTTATTCATTTAAGATCATTGAATATGTTCAACAGCATAAGAACGCTTCAAATATAAGGGAATTTTTGAAAGCATAAAAGACAATTTCTTTAAACTAATAAAACCAGACCTCATATTTTCTATCTGCTCACCTCTTTTCAGCTTGGGATGCTGGTATAAAGACATGACTCTGGGAGCCGTGAGAGCTATGCCGCTTTTATTACTTTGAAAAGCTAACATACTGGAGAACGAGTTGTAGGTTGAAAAAAATGTTTCTGTGTTTTTAACATTTTTGAGCCATTGAATGAAACATGGAAATGCTTGCTTTTGATTTTTTGTGATGTAAACGACATGTACCCTCATGATCCATTACGCTTTCTTTGATTTCAGTCAAACACCATCAAACTGATTCCAAGGACTACAATCACCTTGCACACAAAAATTCTCCATCAGGGAATCACAGGTATATCTAATAGTGTTTTGAGTTAAACAACAACAACAAAAAAAAAAGAAAGCTAGGTCTGAGGAAAAACTGCAGAGGTATTTTTCAAGATGTGCCAAAATTTGTTAATATACATAAAGTTTTTAGAATAATCCAGCTTATTCTTTCTAAAGCCAGTTTAGGGAAAAAAAATGGAAATGATTTGTTCTTTGGCATGTGTATCCTGAATGTCATGGTAAAACTATCCCCACTGTTTTTTTTGTCATACACACATGTGAGCTATATACATACCTCCAATGAACAAAAGATGTAACCTCTCTACTCTGATTTTGAAGGTCAAACGATATAAATTTAGATGTAGATACAGACATAGATATATAATATGTTATATTTATTTCATTTCTCATGTTTCTATGTCCACACCTATATCTATACCAATTAATGTATATTTCATTTATTATACATATAAATATATATACATACATATATTTATACACACACACACACACACACACACACACATACACACACACATATATTTAGAACACCACATTGGAGTTCCCATCGTGGCTCAGTGGTTAACGAATCTGACTAGAAACCATGAGGTTGCGGTGCGGGTTTGATATCTGGCATCACTCAGTGGGTTAATGATCCGGCGCTGCCATGAGTTGCGGTATAGGTCGCCGATATGGCTCAGATCCTGCTTTGCTGTGGCTATAGTGTAGGCCGGTGGCTACAGCTCCAATTAGACCCCTACCCTGGAAACCTCCATATGCCGTGAGTGCAGCCCTCGAAAAGGCAAAAAGACCAAAACAAAGAAAAAAAATACACACGCACCACATAGGTGTATATATACACACACATCCTTTTATTCTTTGATTATATACTACTCAAAAGAACACATATGTCCATATATATATATATATATATATATATATATATATATATACGCAAACACACATTTATATCTTTTTCATGGCAAGCTAACAGTAATTTTTTAACTTCACATATGTATGTCTGTTTTCTTAATGAAATATAAAATCGAAGTACTGTTCACTTACTTGAAGAAAATATGCCTTATTTCCCTTTATCCTAAACATAATAATAATGCTGTACAACACTGGATTAGTGACAGCTGCTTCCACAAACAAGTAGCTGTAACAGGAAGATGTCATCATTACTGAAACTCAATGTATTTTTCCTAATGCTCAAATATTCTCTCTACTTCTCTTTGAGTCAAAATTGAGCCAAATTGAGCCAAAAACTTAAAAAAAGAGTAGAATACAGTGACTTTATAACAGTTTAATGATATCAGATGTACGTGGGTACAATTTTTAAACTTTATGTTAGAAGTGAATGCAATGATAAATTGAAAAGGAAATTTATATGACAAAAAATATGCTCAATTATATGAGAAAAATGTGCTCTATGGAAAGGAGGAGACATTAGTCTACAGCTGATTTATAGATCAAGAATATGAATGTTTGTGATCCAATCATGGCAATAATTAAACATCCAACTAAACATGAAAACTTGGTGTCTTTTCTTGTGTTTGGTTTCCAAAGAACCCTTCTTGCCTTCTTTCTGTAATAGATACAACTTTTCAAAGTTAACAGTCCAAATTTGGCACCTGGCCCCTACTAGAAGACCAATAGTCATCCATTTCATGATGAGACAGATCAATATAGAGAAGTGATTAAAAGGGCTTTGGAGCCAAATTTTCCAGCTTCACCCCCTGCTTCTGATACTTTCTAGCTGTTCTAGTAAGTGAACTTCTCTGTGGTTCATTTTCTTCAACTGGGAAGTGTATGTGAGCTAGTAAACCATAGGTATGGGGTACTATTCCTTTAAATAAGGGTTCAGCAAATATTAATAACAAAAATAAATAAAACAAAATTTCTTACTTCCTTATCTCCTTTAAGGCAGAATGGCATTTAAAATTATTTAAAAACAAAAATAGAAATTACTCCTGCTCCTGGAAAAAATGAGAAAACTATTTTTTTTACGTTCCTCCTGCTAAATACAACTAAATTCCCTAAATATTATAGGTAAAACAAGCAAAAAAATACTCTAAAAGGTAGAGAAGAAAGGAGACCAGCTAAGGACATTGGCAGCTAAGAAAATTACATTGACGAGTTTTCAGGGTTTTCTTCTTGCCTCGATTACTCTGGACTAAACAATGGAGAAACTACTAATCTAGAAGTGCCAATGGAAAACAACAACAACTATTCCATTTAACAAAGAGACATGAGGAGTTCCCGTCGTGGCTCAGTGGTTAACGAATCCAACTAAGAACCATGAGGTTGCGGGTTCGATCCCTGGCCTTGCTCAGTGGGTTAAGGATCCGGCGTTGCCGTGAGCTGTGGTGTAGCTTGCAGATGCGGCTCGGATCCCGCGTTGCTGTGGCTGTGGCGAAGGCCGGCAGCTACAGCTCCTGTTAGACACCTAGCCTGGGAACCTCCATATGCCGCTGGTGCGGCCGTAGATAAAGCAAAACAAACAAACAAAAAAAAAAGAACAAAAAAACACAAAGGGACGTGAAAGGAATAGCCTGGGAGGATAGAAAACTTTCTGACAATAACTACCCTGCTGCAGCCAACACCGGGGTGGGGGGGCGGGGAACAAAAGTGTCTTTACTCTCAGGTACACCAGGAAAATCCTAGTGGGAATCTTAGAAATCCACACTGGAGAGGCTATAATGAAGTACCCCAACATATGTGCCAGGGCAACATCAAAGAGGCTAAGTAGAAAGTAGTGAAAATTTCACCCTCTGCAAATAGTAACAAGCCCCCTCCTTACCACCCAAAATGTAACAAGCACCCTCCCTTCCACAGGGGAAGTTTAGACTTCCATCTTGACTCATCAGTAATGAGGCAGCCCTCTCACACCTGAAGATATGGTGTCAGAGGAGGGGAATTATAGAGAACTTTTAGCATCACCGCAAACTAACCAGGCTGCAGTCCTCCCTTGGTGTCTGTGGTGGTCATGTGGGGAGCAGTAAAAAGGCCCTCTTACCCCTCACAGCCTGAGGACCCAGGGGCACCATGATACCTAGCTATTTCATACAGTTAAGCAAATAATTATTTTAAAAGTACAAATGTGGGAGTTCCTGTTGTGCCACAGTGGGTTAATGATCCCACCTGTCTCTGTGGAGGTGCCAGTTGGATCCCCAGGCTGACACAATGGTTAAGAATCCGGCTTTGCTGCAACTGTGGCATAGGTCACAGCTCTGGCTCAGATTAGATCCCTGGCCCAGGAACTTCCATATGCCATGGGGGCAGCCAACAAAGGAAAAGAAAAAGTGCAAATGTATCAGCTAAGGGAGACATCAGGTGTTACAAAGTATTATTTCTATTCTTCAGGGTTTCTTATCACTTCCTTCAATTCAGTGAGGTTTCTAATTATCTTTCCAATAAATCTACTTTTTAAAAAAAGATTTGCTTAGTTTCTGTTGCTTGCCAATAGAAAATTTTAACTTACATAGGTAGGAAGTGTGCACAAATTATTTATTAGTTTTTTTCATTGTTTTTTTTCATATTTGTGAGAGGAAAATGATAATTTGTTCTCTTTTAGTATATAGCAACTTGCTTACTCCATACCTATTTCAATTCCTAAATGCCCTCTGATAATATGAATACTAGAATGCTCTTTATTTCCTAGATCCACTTATAGTTAATTTTTTCTAATACTATAAGATATATTGACAGCATGTCCAGAGATTTTATGTGAAAACTGGGACACTGTTTTAGAGTAATAAGGAATTAAGCAATGCACTGGAGATGTTAAGCTGCCTCTGAACACACACACACAAAAAAAGAGCAAATTTACAAAGTCTCCCTTCTCAGTAGAAACAATCCTTCTTCCAATATTGAATGATTTTCTACTGAAAACTCTGTAATGACCACTTTTGAGGATAGTGGTCTCTCAAAAGGATATACATTTTCTTCACATCTCACCTATACAACTGTACCGTTATCTACAGACCTAAAGTCTTACCTTGGTACACATTAGAATTATCCATAAAGGTTTAAAATACGCTGCTGTCTTGACCAATCAAACCAGATTTTGTTAGTGCAGGGCCCAGGAATTTATCTCTTTTAAATGTTCCCCAGAAGAATTTTACTTATCCACTCACCAAAAATTTTATATTCAGGATATATATTATATAATATACATTGTACATACACACATATTTTTCTTATACATGTATCATCTGTATTCAGCTGCCCAAAAAGCTAAACCAAGCAAACATAGAAGAATATATAAAACACTTTAAAGCCTGGATAAGAAGTATATACTTCACTTTTACCCACACTGCAAAACCGGTGACAGGTTCCATCTTAAGTCCATGGAATTATGGAAATGTAGTTATCAGGTGTTTCCAGAAAGAAAAAGATTGATAGGCTCTAGATAGTAATGAGTTTCTAAAAGTAATCATGGAAAATATATGATAGAAGAGAAAACTGAGTATTACATCACACTATTCAATATAATAAGGCTCTCAATTCAGTATCAAGTTTCATGAGGCCTGGTTCTCTAACATATTTCTGGTACCTTTCTCTTTTTAGATTTTCTCATTCCTTATAACACCAACTGCCACTTCCAAGACTCATGTAATTATATTTTTGCATATTATTTTAACTCATTTTTACTTGTTTCCCAATTATAACCTATTCTCACAACCATGCCTTTTTAAATAAATAGACCTATTAATATTTTCCTGAGGTAAAAGAAAAAAAATTTCTATCCTTCTTAGCCAAGAACTCAAAATGTAGCCTTTAAAATAAAGGCTACCTTTTTTTTTTTTTTTTTGCTGTTTTACAAAACCCCTGTATCTTCTTTTCATATTTTCCATCAGTATTTAAAGGTGGACTGCTAAATGAAAGATACTATTGCTAGAAAGACAAACTCATAATAGTGCGTTTGCTGTTCAGAGATGCTGTGTGAATTATGAGAACTGTGCCATGCCACAAAACCTGTGCTCAATAGTTTGTTTCCTCTTCTTTCTTCCCTTCCTCTCTTCAATAGTTTGTTTCCTCTTCTTTCTTCCCTTCCTCTCTTCTCACTTGGAGCCTTCCTTCTTGGTTTCCTAACATTCCTTTCTCTTGTTGATTTCTTCAGTCTCACATTTACTACCTTCTCTTGGACATGGGGTCTTGATCTAAGGAGACTGGAATTCTAAGGACACTGCATATAAGTGGATAAGCATTAGAAAGAGACTTTTCCCAAATCTGCTCTACTTTATGGGAAGAAGATTACTTAAAAAAATCTATTCCATATAACTTCTCCTTACACACATTTGTGTCTCTGACTTACCTTATCGTTGTTATTGCTCCTAACATGATAACGGGAACTACAAATATACTCCCAATGTGTTTTATTTTATGAAATGAAATCATTTCCCTAGATTAATATAATACACAATCTTCAGACAGGTGAGTAGCCTAATTGCTTTTTATCAATCTTCTATACTAGTCAAGAAACAAAGAGTTAATCTATAATTTAAAATTTTTCTCTATTACATATATATATATATATATATATACGTATTTTTTAAAATGTATTTAATTGTTCTTCTTAGGGCCACATCTGCAGTACATCAAAGTTTATGGACTAGGGGTTGAATCGAAGCTGCAATTGCAGGCATACACCACAGCCACAAAAACACTGGATTGGAGCCACATCTGCTACCTATGCTGCAGCTTGCAGCAATACCAGATCCTTAACCATCTAAGAAAGGCCAGGGGTGGAACCTGAATTTTCATGGATACTAATTCAGGTTCTTAACCTGCTGAGCCACATGGGATTTCTCTATTATATATTTTTAAATACCTCCTTCAAATTAAGACTTCAATATCCTTTTATTGAATGTGTCTCATCATTTTACAGAATAGTGGCTGGAAATGTATACAAATGCCTTCGTTTCTATCCATCCCATGTTTGTTTAATAAATATTTGTGAAAAAGTAAAGTATTGCTAGGTAATACTATAAAGAAAATTGATAGAGGTTGAAAATAGCTGCCATAAAATCTAAAAATACTGCTTGTAACTACTTGTTATGGAAATTCCCTCAAATCTCTGTGAAGGAGAACTGAAACTGTGCACACTTGTTATAGGATTTTTCCTGTATAGAAAACCTTTCCTTTTCCTTAGCTTCACAAATGTTCCTACTTATTTCTTGAGAAACAATCCCCATTTCTATTCGAAAACTAGCAAGCCCGTAATAAGCCTGCTTATCCACGCTAAATTTCTACGAACAATTAAAAAAATCAAATATACACTGAAAACAAAGGGAAAGATACTGTCTCATAATCTATGCATAATTCTTCAAATACATGCAAACATAAAGAAGAAATCCATAGATCAAAATGTATACCATAGTATATACTTCTATTAGTAAAGAATCATGGAGAACAGACAGAAAAGACAGAAGACAATGCAGTGGCAGCCAAAAGTGTTGTTAGATCACCCCACCCACAGAGGCAAATAAGAAAAATTTCTCCTGTGCATTGCTAACGTGTGTCAGGCAATAGCCATAGAAGCAGACACCTACAGACGGAAGTATACGATTTAGGAATAGAGTTGGAATGACAGGGCAGTGCCCAAGGCAGTGACTACACCCTGGAAGAAATGCGGTACTCATACTCTGAAGACCTTCTTCTAAAGTACCGTGCTTGCTGCCTCTCCCATGCCCCTTCACTCTCCTGAAAAACAGATCAAACCAAAACTGTAGCACCTGCTGCCAGGTCTTTACCCACAAGCAGGCTGTGTAAAGGATGCTACAGACAATAATACAAATCTCAGATAGGAAAATAAGTACACTTGATAGCCAACACTGAGAAACAACTCAACCAACACAAGAACTAACACTTGATGAATCAAAATTAATAGAGCAAGCAGAAAATTGATGATTTCCTCTAATTACATACTTAGAGGAATTAATGACATTGGGTAATGTTCTAGTTAGAGAAGAAAAACCCCAGATCAGGATTTGGGAAACCTGGTATATACAATCACATGTATGATAAATTTAAATAATCACCCACCCAGTTGATTAAAATAGAAATAAGTAGAAAGAAAAAAATAGGACAGGCAAGTGAAGTGTAAATTCATAATTCACATAAAAATATGTAAACTATATTTATATAAATATATATTTACCATACATATTTTTGTAAATATATAGAAACAGCATACTATTTACCAAATAAATACATTATTTAAAATAAATGTGTTGGCAAGAATAAAACTTAAGTGCCTTTTTGCTACAACATATTAAAACATGTTTTCTCAGGAGAAATATAATTTTCTAATTTCAACTTTTTTCAGTTTTTTCCAAATTGTATATATATGGAGAGTCCAAGAGGGAGTCAGTGTTTACAGTAAAATCCTCTCTACAGACCATTGTCATCAGGCATTAAGACGGAGCACTCATCCTAGCACTGGAGCCACACCCTTTGCTTAGGAAAAGGTCCTCCTTGCATATTTGTCTGCATTTCCATTAGCAAAAGTCAAGTGGAAGCTTGGATCTCTTCTTTATCCTGGTAAGACCCATCCCCAGCTCAGCATTCTTTTCTTACTCCCTTCATTACTTTCTATAGTTTTTTATGGACTAAAGACATCACCTTGCTCTTACTTGTCCATGATAGTTGCACAAGTAGCCCAAGACCCTCAGATCATCCCTCAATCTCTAAATCCTAATTCTTCTACTATTTTCATACAATACCCCTGCTTTCTCCCAAATCTCTCACCATATCCTCTGAAATTCAAAATAAATTGTTATCAAATTATTTTCTCCCCACTGTTTCTTAATTAGCTGAAGCCTGTTTTTTTTATGATCCGACAGCTTCTCCTAAAGCCATTTCAAAAAAGATCTTATTGCTTTCCCCTAAGTCCTCATAATACTGAGTTCTGAGGTGGGGTAACTGCTGTCCTCAAAGCTCCTTATAGCATCTAGAGTATTTTTTCTCTTTCCTCTTTATAATACCCAGCTTTAAACCCCACATAATCAAAAGACAGCTGCCATTAGAATTCCTTGAATTTCAGTCACTTACCAACTGGTTGCTCCCTCTTATTTCTTGAAGACTTCAGCCCCAGGCTTACTGCCTTGTTCTCCAACACTATTCTTATCGTAATGTTTGGTGATTTTAATATCTGCATATATATTCCTTTTGATATGTTGATGCCTTGATTTCCTTATCTTCTTCCTTTCAGTCATTCTGCCTCCATTCTATTTTAGCTATCCTTTTCATCAAACCATAATTTCATCACCTTTTAATTACAACTTAAACTATTTAACTCTTCTAAGTATAACTGAACTGTTTTATTACAGCAGAACTTATCACACATTGTAAATCAACTATAAAGTTCAACAAAACCTTAAAAAACAAAATAAAATAATCAGCTCTTCTATCCCAATTTCTTATCTTTCTAGATAACTTCCACTAAACTCCAACATCAACAAGATCAACAACTTTTTCACCCCCCTGCCCATACCCATGGGATATAGAGATTCCCAACATAGTGATTGAATTGGAGCTGTAGACATGGGCCTATGCCACAAGTCACAACAACACCAGATCTCAGCTGCATCTGCTACCTATACCTGAGCTCACAACAACATCAGATCCTTAATGCACTGAGTGAGGCCAGGGATTGAACGTGAGTCCTCATGGATACTAGTCAGATTCATTTCTGCTGAGCCAAGACAGGAACTCCTTAACCCACTTTCAATCAATTTATGTGACTTACTCATGATCCCTCACTCTCCACATTCTCTCTTCCTATTTTACTCAATGTAAGTTCTATGGTAAATATTTTTAGCATTTAGAATCTACTCTATTTCCTCTCTCTGTTTTTGCCACACTATCTTGGTCAAACTGCAACCCTGGCTAAATCCATCTTTCTCCCTACTCTATGTTGAATGTGGTTGAGGAAAACTCACACTTCGTTAACTGGTCTTACTGTAAATGTAGTATGTTCTTAGTTCCTTCTAATGATCATACTGCATTACCCGAATCCAATTTCATGTCTACTCTCTTAATAACTATTACAATCTTTCCTCTTCTCAATTTCCAATGTCTTCTTTCACTTTCAATCAGTATTTGTTTTGAACAGTGTCATGCTCCGTTGAAATACATTCTGATATCTTTTTCGTTTTTATTTGCTTGTTTGTATTCAAGAGTATTTTCGTCTCACACAAACAGCACCTGGAGTTTTCAGTCAGAGACTGTCTTAGGCCAATGGATCCTGTTTTGTAAGAATAGTACTGGGAACTCACCATCCCTTGGAAACATGTAAACAGTAATGATACCTATCATTGTATAAAAGTCCAGTTCACTTGCCTTTGGTCAGGACAACATTTTGTTATAATTTAGTCTTCAAAATTCCCTTTTAAGTTTTCATAACTCCCTTTTAAGATATATAATTTATAATTAAGATTTATAATTTAATCTTCATAATTCCCTTTTAAGATCATAATGCCCTAAAGATTTACTGTTCCTGAAAATGACTTCTTCTCTTGACTTCCTTGTCCTCCCCTACCCCTTCTCTTAATGGTCTCTACTGGGAGTACCATCTTAAGAAATTGCTCGCACAAAAAAAAACCTCAGCTCAGGTCTTCTGGAAAGAAAACCAATTTTCTAAAACAATATATTTGCACCTTGACTGAGAAAATTGAAGAAATCAAAACAGTTCTACAAGTTATGATTTCATCTACTCATCTGTCGACACTATATGCTAGGATTTTTGCTGTTACAATAGGACTACCATGTGTGCAATTCATGCACTAATTCTCATCTCATTTCTTTCTCAGTAACATTGATTTAGCAAATTTATGCTTCTCCCTCACATCAGCAGTTTTCCCCTCTCAGATGCATCATTTCATCAGTACCTGTAGTTGGTTGAATGATGCTTCGTAGAAAGGTATGTCTGTATCCTGGTACCCAGACCCTGAGAATGTTAATTTATTTGGAAATAGAGTCTGTGCAGACATAACTGAGTTAAGGACCTTGAGATGAGATCTCTGTGTATTACCCAAGTGTGCCCTAATTCCGATGACATGTATCCCTAAAAGAGACTAAAGAGAAGATGGATACACAGGAATGGGAAGAGGAAAATGTGACCAAGGAAATAGAGACTGGAGTGACAAAGCCAGGGAAACCGAGGAATGTCTGGACCCACCAAAATTGGAAGAGGCAAAGAAAGATACTCCCCAGAACCTCCAGAGGTGTTATGGTCCTAGGACATTAATTTTAGACCTCTGTTCTCCAGAACCATGAGGGGATACATTTATTTTGTTTTAGGCCAGCCAGTTTTGGTAATTTGCTTTCAGTAGAGAAATACAATGATAATATCTCTCTTATCTTAAAATAATACAAAAATGAATCTTATCTCCACCCATTTCCCTTACAGTTAACACCCCTTTTTTCTTTCCTTTTACTATGAGTGTCCTTGAAATGACTGTGGCTCCTTGCTTTTTCCAGCTTTTTTCTTCTCCTTTTCTCATGGTCCCATTCCAATCAGATTTTTTTTTGTTTCTTTTTCCTGCATCACTACGAAGAAAATGCTCTCACTGAAGTTACCAGAGACCTAAACTAATAGATTCTAAATCCAATTTTCATTTCTCAGTCCTTATCTTACTTGAAGTACAGGCAGCCTTTGACACAGGGGATCACTCTCTCCCCCTTAAATAATTTCTTCACTTAGCTTCCAGGATACCTCAGTCACCAGTTTTCCATCAACCCTATTTTGGCTGCTTACTTTCTATCTCCCTAAGTTCTATAATTTGGATTCTTCTAGGACTTGCTCTTTGAATTTCATCTTAAATACTCATATAAACCCCTTGGGTAATTCATCCAATAATAGGGTTTTATGATTGATAAATTCATAATTTCTATTTCTTTTCTATCCCCCTACTATGTCTTTCAAATCCATATATTCGAGTATGTACTTATTATCTGTGCTTAAATGTGTAATCATTGTGCTAATGTAACATATCCATCTGAGCCCTAACATTATTTCCTTACTCCATCTCCCACAATATTTATATCTTAGTCACTGTCAATCTTATTTTTCTACTTATGTAGGCCAAAATGTTTGAGTTATTTTTGACTCACATTTCACTTGTTCCTCAAACCCATCAGGAAATCCACTAGTGCCTCTTCAATATCAATTCAAGATTAGACCACTTTCACACCACAACTGCCAATACCCTGAGCCAAGTTGACAAATTCTCTGATGTGGATTAATGAAATAGCCTTCTAACTCGTCTCTCTTCTTTTGCCTTTTTTAGTTTCCTCTCAACACAGCAGTCGCTGTGAGTCCATTAAACTATAAGCCAGCTGATGTTTTGTTCGTGCTTAAAACCATCCAATATCAAACTAATAAATGTCAACAAATGTTTGGCTAAGTATCTATAGAATATAAAACTGTGTCAACTAATCATCTGCATCTAAACTTAATATCTGTAAAGTAGAAATATATATAATATGAGATGTAAGGGGAGATATTTAAAAACAGCAAACAATTAAAACTTAGCTTGGTTTGATATTGTGAATAATATTAGAAAAGACACTTCCTTAATTATATATACCCCACTGGCTTTGGTTTCCTCATTTGGCCATTGAATTTGACCTATTAGCCCACTGAAGTCCCACCAGCTGGAATGAATTTCATGGATGTTCCAACATACCAGTTACCTTCCTCAGAAGGTCTGAATCTCAGCACCATGATTTCCAAGTTCTAGAAGAGCTCTGGTGTGGCTGAAATGTTCTCAGACTTTGACCTGAAAGTCACTCAGGTGTCTATTTAAAATGCAGACTCCAAAGCTTCTCTGCCAGATATTTTGATTTTGCTAATCTTGAATTGAACCCAAGAATTGCACTTTAAGAAACTTTGTAGATCATTCCAATGCAGATGATCCATTTGAAATACTCTGAATTGACTGTATTACTGTATTGCTGTAAGGCCACTGTATTATTGCATTATGTCCTTTGTTTTGGAGGAAAAAAAAAGACAATCAAAAAAACCTTGTAGGAGTTCCTGTTGTGACTCCGCAGTTTAAGAACCCTACTAGTAACTAGTATCATTGAGGATTCAGGTTCCATCCCTAGCCTTGCTCATTGGGTTAAGGATCCAGTGTTGCCACAAGCTTCAGTGTAGGTAGCAAATGCAGCTTGGATCTGGCATTGCTATGGCTGTGGTATAGGCTGGTAGGTGCAGCTCCAATTTGACCCCTAGCCTGGGAACTTCCACATGCCACAGCTGTGGCCCTAAAAAGAAAAAAACAATAACAGCAAAAATTTTATGCAAGGAATTTTGATTCTGTTACGTTTCCTGTAGAAAAGGCGTTTCAGATGAAGGGGTTAAAGAGTAAAAGGGGTTTTCTCTCTAAATAAATTTTTCTTCACTTGTTTAATTCTCAACGAGGCCTTCTTCAAGCTAATAGACATGCATCATAAGCTGAAATTTCTCAGATTAAACTTACTGCTCTAATTGATGGCACAAAAATGAACAAACAACAAATAGCTCCCTAAAGTGTCCAATATCTTCCCATATCACTCAAAGGAAAAAAAGCAGATTTCTTACAATGAAATTGAAGTACCTACATAATTTTGTCTGCTTTCCTTACACATGGGATCTCATCTCTTACTGCTGTCCCCCTCTTTACTCCTCGACCATAATGATGACTGTTTTACAGTTTATCAAAAAAGCAAAGAATACTGTAATCACTGGACCTTTCTTTTTATGTTTCTTCTCGTATATTTTTAATCTTCCCTCTTCCTGAATTCTTTGCCTTCAGATTATTTATAAAAAAAAGAAAAAAAATTTTCAATATAGAACTTCTCTGGCCTCCTTGTCTAAAATTTCCATTCTCCTTCCTACATTAATTTTCCTCCTTAGCACATATGAGTATCTAACTCTCCATATGTTTTACTTTTTGACTATTATATACTGTTTATTTTCCCTCACAGATTTTAAGAGCTATGACATCACTCATATCTGCCAGTTATTTTCACTTTTGTATCCCCAGAACCTAGTACTGGACTTTGAAGCCCCTTCAAGGAGATAGAATTCAAAGCCTCCAGCCAAGACAAGAATTACCAGACCCTTATCACTGCCCCAGCCATTTCATTGCTAATCCCCCCCCACACTTTGAACAACCTGGCCTATTCCTTCCTACACCCTACCAGGAAAGTTATGTGGCCCACTTCTCACCTTCCCCTGTAGGGGACTCATACACCTGCTTCAACCAACCAGCAACTGTATCCTAAGACCTCACTTCCCCCAACTAATCAGCCAGTCAGCAGATATATTGCAAGACCTCTCCTCTCTCCCTTGGCTATAAAAGTAACACAACGACGTGCCCTGGGTTGGCTCTGCCTGATTATTAGGAAGTCACCCTGCTGTGGTAGAAGCATCCCTATAAACTCTTCTTTCTCTTCACCTTGTAATGCTGGAAAATTCTTTTTCTGACCCAGGTGCACAGACCACAACATCTGGCACATAGCAGAAGCATAGATAATACTTGTTGAATGACTAAATGAAATGATAAGAAAACCCTGAGAGATGGAACACCACAAACTAAAAAACATCAACACAAAAATACCTGACTTATATCCTATCTATAATTTTTAATAGAAGTAAAATATTCCCAGGTCACACAAATGATCAGAGCTCAAGTTTGTGCAATTTAACAAATATTTTGGATTAAACATTTAATGTCATAAACTATTTAGATTCCACTATTCATTTATAGCAATCTACTTCTTTTTGAAACATTAAATAATTACTATTAATTCTGTATTAGAACACATCACATTGAACATAAAGAATTAAAATAATCCTAAAAAAGATTTAAAGATTTTTTAAATCTATTGCCATTTTTTTATGTCACATCCATGATATATGGAAGCTTCTGGGTCAGTAATTGAATCTAAGCTGCAGCTGGACTTACACCGCAGCTGTAGCAACACTGGGTACTTTAACCCAATGTGTCTGGGCCAGGAATTGAACCCACAATGACCCAAGCTGCTGCAGTTGAATTCTTAAACTCCTGTGCCACAGGAGTTGAAGTGAATTGAATTCTTAACTTCCTGTGCCAAAAGATCAGTGCCTGTCACTTCTCTTTTGAACTACCAAAGTTATTATGATAAAAGTTTCATGTAAGTATAAAATATTTCTCTTAAAAAAAAAAAAAACAGACGGTGTACCATTGTGCTTGATTTTTGCCTAAACTTTGTCTCAAAAATATACTCAAAAACATCCTTTCTTGAAAGATTTTAGGGAAAAAGAATACTCCTATAGCCCTCCTGGATACTCATGTTTTAGTTTTAGCACAGATTCTTGTATCTGTAACAATTTCCCCTGGTGTTAATTGAGGTCTGTTTCCAGGAGCTATACCTGAATTGTTTTATCTAATAATAATTTATATGAAAATATTTCATTAGCCATCACCAGGTTCTTATTATATAACTAATTCTAAAGAAGAATCATTGTTCTATACAGGAGAAAAAAAAATCTCTCAGTGTCAATATACCTTGATTCTAGTTTATATGCTTTCAGCAGGTAGTTATGAAACTTTGAAGGAATCCATTAACCTCTTTTGGTTTCTTTGCCCTCATTTTTTAAAACAATTATTTTTAAACATATGTCTTGATTAATTTTTTAGAAATGGTAGGCCTGTTGAGAGAAAATAGGGAAAGAAAGAAATATATAAAGACAAATAGAATTATCTGGAGGAAATGTTCATTTTATAGGTACAAACATTTATGCTAGAGGTAGTCACCCTTAATATTCTTTATTAATCACTTATTTTTTCATTAAACAAATATTTGAGGGAAGCTTAGGCGCTTATCATGCAAAAGGCATTCAGCTACGCCTTCAAAGTACAACACTGAAAGAAATGGATATGACCAGTTCTTGGGATCTTTCAGTCTCTCAACAAAATGCAATTTGTTTTCCATTCGGAAACAAAAATAAAAAGTGAAAGAAGGCAAAGAAAAAAGAAGTTTAAAAAATAGAAGGAAGGAAGAAAAGAAGAAAAGGAAAATGCTATTTTTCCTCACTCTCTTGCTACTGGAATTTTCTTAGAAAAAGGAGAAAACCAAGCAGCCATTATTAGAGTCAAGAACGTGAATCTATGTAGAAATGAAACAATTCCTTTTGGAAAACAATATTATCACGGTCTCTGGACAACCTAGATCTGACTTCTCTTGCTGATTTTTCTTTAATGATTTTTAATGTAACTTTTCAAATAGTTGTTCACCTACAGAAAATTATAAATACGGTACAACGTTGCATATAACCCTTACTTGGTTTCCCTGTTATCAGCATTTATATTAGTATAGTACATTTCTCACAGTTAGTGAGCCAGTTAATGATTCTTTATATTAACTAAACTTTGTATTTAATTCAAATTTCCTTAGTTTTAACCTAATCTCCTTTTTTTTTCTAGGATCCCATCAAGAATACATTGCATTTAATCTTCATGTCCATTAAGGCAAAATAGAGAGTTTCTGCTGTGGTGTGGTAGATTAAGCCAATTGCAGTGGCTTGGGTCACTGCTGAGGTGAGGGTTTGATCCCTGGCCAGGTGCATTGGGTTACAAGATCCAGCATTGCCACTGCATTGTAGGTTGAGGCTGCAGCTTGGATTCAATGCTGGGCCAGGAAATTTATACATGCTATGGGTGTGATCATAGAACAAACAACCAAAAAACAAGCAACAAAGAGTAAGCCTCTTTTTGTTATGGAGAGGGTTCAGAGTGCATTTCACATGGTTACTCTTGCTGTCTTGCTAGCAGACAGTCACATAAGAACCTTAATGACCTTCAGTTTTCTCCCTTGTAAAATGGAGATAAAAGCATTTTACTTCTATAGTTATCGTGAAGAATGCATTTCTAAAAATCTTTAACTTATCCATACTCATTAAATTGTGGCCACTATTATTCAATTAAAACAAAGCAGCTTTCTTCATTCTCTTTTATCCTTACTATTGCTAAAAATAGCAATGTAATTCTACAATAGTTTTACTGTGAAATGGGGAAGAACGTGGTCTTAAAGCAGCATTTCCAATTCCAGGTGCCTACAGTGACATGCAATTTAATTAGGTGGATCTGAATTAAAAAATAATATCAAAAGGGATGGAGTATGTTTAAACTGGGAAGTGTGTGCCCACCATCTTTTCATATTGCAAAAGTTCTAAATGATAGTTTTACCAAGCAAATAAAATTTGTAGAATTAATCTGACCCATTTGGTCCCATTATAAGTAGCTTAACATGTTAGAATTAATGTGAAACAAATAACTTTGTTCTTTATAGCATTTTTTTTAACACAGAGAAAATAATTCCATGTGTTCATATTTAGGCTATATATTATTCAAAAATGTGCAGCCCTGTAGTTTGAAAAATAATTTCAATCACACATCTAATGATTCTAAATCCATATAATAACTTTCAGAATAACTACTGTTAGTAGGTGACTAATGTTTTTTTTTGCAAGGGGAGTTAAAAACAAAAAAGGAAAATAAGAAAACTGTATACCTGTCACCTCAAATACTTATTTGTATGCCTCTTTGAGTTCACTCTTAATCCAAGATAAAGAAAAAGCATGGAAAGCAGCTGAAAGATATGTTTTCCCTAATAGGTTGAGGAGATATAATGCCCATGCATTACTCAAATATCAAAAGTGTATTAGAAAATGACTTTTGATTTTGCCTTTATTATAGGAAAATGAATTTGATCTTTCTAATGTAGTTATACTTTTTAATATATTCCTACTTTTCTCTTCCTAAATCATATTGAGATCTACATGAAGTAACAGAGTTTTCATTTCCACAAGTTACTTTTGAGTTTTACCATTTTTGCTATGTATAAGTTAAACAGGAGAAACACGAGGTGATTTTCACAAGAGGAAATGATTTATTACTTATCCATTTAAAGAGGGGTACCATGGAGTGAGAGAAAGAGAGAGAGAGGAGAAAAAACCCAAGATAAGTAAAAATGGAAAAGAAAATTAAAATGAAGTAGAGAAAATAGGGATACATAGAAATATCATAAGGGTATAAGGTATCTGAAAGCTGGGGAATGGAGATATTTATGTCTAAATTTGTTTTAGAAAAATAGATCATGATTTGAGGAATGGCAGCAGACCATCTCCCTTTTTTTTTTTTTTGATTCCACGCAGCCTCTGGTCTGCTCCATTTAGTATGGTCACTGAAAAATTATATTTACTCACTAAGTAGTCCAGCAGCATTAAGTAGAGGTCTTCTCTCATTGAATTGCCTTAGGTATGAATTAAAATGTAAACCTGTAAAATATCAATAAAGCTGACATAAAACTTTTGGTTCCCAAAGATAGAAAGCAAAAAGAGCATGGCCTTAGGGTAATATACTCTTCCTGAAGGCTAACCAAGCCTCCTGCCACACTTTACATTGGAGTGTTATTACATTTTGTCTATTAGAGGCATAGTGCCCTTGGGATTTTACAGGGTTTTGAACATAAACCCTTCAGCAGCTCAAATTTTAGTTGATGCAAAAGTATATACCATGACTCTAATGCTCATGAGTGGGACAAAATACCCAGTCATTTCTTGAGATGCCTAATGTGAGTGTCAAATTACCAGCCTCCACCAAGCAAAAGGGAATGCTAATTAAAAGGGTAGGACATGTTCCAGTTGTTCTAATCAAAGAGAGCTTAATCCTTCCATAAGCTGGCTGGCTTTGTTGGAGGAAATTCTGAACAACCTTGTTACTTTTGATAACTGTAAGCCACTGACTCATGGCCCCTTGACAGCTAGCTGAGCATGTAATAACATTTCTCTGTATTTGGGGACTGGCTTAGCTGGCTTTATAATAGATTATTGTGGATGTTAAAGTGAAATGTTAGTCTTTCTTTAAAGCTCTGTATTTCCCAGTAATTAAGGTTATAAAAAGGGCACTGAGCACAATACAGTTTCAAGGTCACCAAACACAGATATAACAGCCTTCAGTTTGTGTAAATAAGGTATTAACCATGGGTTTATTCTGCAATTGTGTCATGAGAAATAGGTTTTTCAAGAGCAGTTTGATGGGAAAGTATTTTGAGGTGAATTTTAAATGCTTTTCCCCCCCCTTTTAGTTCCAAAAAATTAATGAATAGAAGCAAAAGCAAGTGACATTACAGAAAGGCAGGAAAAAGGAAAAAAATGCAATAAAAAGAACTTGAATGCTATCAGTTAAAGAGAAAAAACAGATAGCAGAGCAGAGTGTCATCCAAGAGCATTTGAGGTTACTGGGTTTAACAAGAACCTTGGAGAAATCACAACCTTTGGCATGAAAATGTCTGCAGAGACCACACAAACAAGGATTTCACTTTAACTTTCAAGATAGTGACAGTTATTGGTTGTTTGTGTTTCCAACTCATTATATATGGAAAAAAGTTAAGGAAAAAGTTCACTCATGAGAGATATTTAACAACTTATTTCAAAGACAGACATAGTTTCATTCAGCTTTGGAGTTTTTTTTTTCACTCACCATTTGAATCAGATGCTCATCATTAAAATAAGGAGAAACATTTTATCATGTTTCATTAAAAAATGCTCCTTTGTGATGTTCAATTGCCATATAATTTGAGATGAACATTGAGAAAATATATTTTTCTATGTATGTACTGTAAAGATTAAAAACAACTTCCTACAGAGCAAAAGAGTCACACTACTGGTGTAGATTTCTGTTGCAGAAGGGTCCTAGGCTTGGGAAAGCATAATTTATAGTGTCAGGAAGGCAATCATATTTTCATTCTATCAGATAAGATCAGGGCAGGTACTCCCCAAGGAGCCAGCCTCTTTGCTTCAGTTTTAAAGTGATGAAACGGAGGATACGCAGTGCTTTACAGTGCAGACAAAAATGTCACACCAGTAATTGCTATGAAGGTTCTTAAGTACATGCCAAAGAAAATCATAAATTGTATTTCTCATGCATTAGGCGTTAACTGTGTCAGTAGTTACAAGAACAATTACAACATAATATGTACTGTTTTTAAAGATAGAAATAATCAGGGAGATCATTCAGATAAACTTTGTGAAGAATTAAGGCTTCCTTTAATGGTATTTTACATCGTTTTGCCCATCTTTCTTCTAAGCAGAAATATTCATTTTAGTCAAATTCCTTCCATCAGATGCCACATATAATAATGTATTGCAGTCTTCAAAATGTATGAAATAAAACTGTAATTAGTGATATAAGAATTCATTTGAAGTTACATAAGAGAATAAAGTGAAGTTTGCATAGTCTTCAGGAAAATGAAAGCTCTCATAGACATAACCAGTCCTTTCCTCTCTCCCCACAAAAATTTACTTTGTTATTTCTGTAAGAGACAAATTTTAACAGCTGTGTACCTCAGCACCCACAAACCCCGTAAAGGTGTTTGAGTTGGTCCTCCCACCTGCTCTTTTCTAGGTATAATTTCCGAAGCACCTTAACCCGATCTTGGCCAAACACAGCCCTTCCTGGGAATTATTCAAACGGAACTTGGGGGCAATAAGTTTCCTTTTCCTGTCTGCCCATGGGGCAACAACAATATCAGCACTGAGCTGACACTGGCTGAGTTTCAAGTATCATTGAACAATGAACACCAAAAGGAAAGCAGACATAAGAGCAAGAGACAGAAATCTGATGGTATTCAAGTTTCAAATTATCCCGAAGTCCTTATGTACGATTGACCTTTCTGGAGTTCATATATGTGCACTAATGATCAACTTTTTCTGGTCTATGATACTGTAGTGTGTTTATAATCATAAACAACAGAAATGCAGTAAATACATTTGTGTTCCTGCTAAACATTGTTTTAAACTATTTAAAACTAATATGTATCAATTGCCAAGATGCCTAGAATTTGCATATGAATATGACTCAACCATTTCCTAATTAGAGTATCTTGATCAAGTGTCTAAATCTCCCTGTGATTCAGTCCCCATATATTAAATTAGATAATAATTATACCTACTGTATGGAATATTATGAAGGTTAAATGAATTAGTGTGTGTACCAGTACCTTGCACAGGATCACAACAACAATAATAAAATAATATACAAAGGCCATTTAAGTTTTATTCAATTATAATAAAAATTCGTATCATTCCCTTTATTTCTTCTCATTTTACAGATATAGATAAGGACACTGAATTTAAGTCATAGTTCCAGCACTGAATTCCAGGTGTATTTGAATCTAATTCCTGTGTTGTTTTATTTTTATCGGGCTACCTATCATAGTGTTAATATGAAACATCTCACTATATTATTGTTTATTATATAAAGATCTGTGTCCTCTGTTAGATATAATTTCCATGAGGGTAGTAACCATATTAAATTCATTTTGCTAAACTGAGTGCTTGGCAGTGTTTATGTCTTCCTCTCTTTCCTTCAACTCTTTCCAGGCCAAATACTTATGTGAAAGGTCCATACAGACTACCTGAAATGATTCAGTCTGGGTCTCTTGTCTACCCAATATTTCCCTTCCTTCACAGAATATTGCTGCCTAAGGAGGAACCATATTTGCCTTTCCCCCCTGTGGCCTGAGAATTCCTCCCTACTTAATTCTTGCAGATTCTATTTCATGCAGGTAATATTGTGTCTGTTCTCACTGGTATGGATTTTATATAAAGTTTCTGATCTAACTCGGCTTTGTTTATATAGCTCATTTCTTTCCAAACTTCATTGCTCTTGATATCACAAGATCAAATTGTATTCGATTCTAATGCCCAATGCTGGACAGATGTGGATCTCTACTTTGGGCGTATTCAACTTGATTACTGATGAATTATCACATCTGTGGTCAATCCATATTCACTCTTACTATTGCCAATATAAATCTTCCTGCTCTAAAGAGCCAACACTTGTCTCCAGCACACAGTAGCAATATTTCAAAAGGTCACATTATCAACACAAAGATAGGAATTTATAGTATGCATAAGCATACTATAAAGTGTTGAGTGCAACTGGGGCTGGGTAATGTAAATAAGGCCACTATGTGTCTCAGGGGCTGAAGGAAAGGCTGGAAAGTTGTGAGTGACAAGTTATTCCAGCTGAGGTCAGTTATGATCTTAGCTCAATGAATAACAGTATTAAAAAAAAAAAGGAACACAAGAGAAATTTTGGGATTTCCTGTGGTGGCTCAGCAGTTAAGGAAACCTGATTAGCATCCATGAGGACGCCGGTTCAGTCCCTGGCCTTGCTCAGTGGGTTATGGATCCAGCATTGCCATGAGCTGTGGTGTAGGTCACAGATGCAGGTCAGATCACACGCTGCTGTGGCTGTGGTGTAGGCTGGCAGCTACAGCTATAGCTAGGCCATGGGTGCAGCCCTAAAAGACAAAAAAAAAAAAAAAAAGTTTATATTTTAGGAGATTCTACTTCAGTTTAGTAATATATAGAAATGTCTTCATCATGAGAGTTCCTGTTGTGGTACAACAGAAGCAAATCTGACTAGTAACCTTGAGGACATGGGTTTGATTTCTGGCCTTGCTCAGTGAGTTAAGGATCTGGCATTGCTGTGGGCTGTGGTGTAGGTCACAGGCATAGCTCAGATCCCAAGTTGCTTTGGCTGTGGTGTAGGCTGGCAGCCACAATTCCAATTTGACTCCTAGCCTGGGAACTTCCATAGGCCTCGGGTGCAGCTCTAAAATGCCCCCAAAATAAATAAATTAAATAATTTAAAAAAAAAGAAGAAATTTCTTCATCCCCAAACCAACTTTCTAAGTGTTTGCAAAATGTTTGTAATTAGCATCTATGGTATATCAAAATATCTATTACCTGGTATTCTGAAATAATACTGAGTTTCTTTTAATAATTTCATACAGATATTTATAAAAATATATTTACGTATAATTAATACATATATATGTATAGTTAATAAAAGGCTATTGAAATAGTTTTGGGGTGTCAAGAAAATTGTCTAATTCATTTTTACTTATTAAACTTAGAAATGTCTTTGTTTAAGGTTTGAATACCTTTTTTCAGTGAAACACTGACTATCATCACAGAGAAATACCCCAAAATGGTAGGTTGGAAACATGCCAGATATAAATTATGGACCCTGTTCTCAATGGTTTAAGAACTAAGAAGTAAATACAAATGCAATTTAAGTTTATTAGCTTTCAATAGACATTTCATGATAAACAGTTAACAATGGACTCAGGGACTGCTGGTAGCAGGCTAAATCAGCGTAACGACTTTGAAATACTATTTGGCATTACTACCCACGATAGACATGTCTATATATCCCATGACCCAGAAATTTCTTTTCTAACTATACAAAAAAAAAAATTAATAAAAAATTATGCCAAAGATTAGTCAAGAATATAAGTAGAAACAGTATAATAGCTCCAAACTGGAAACAACTGCAATGGTTTAGTCAGAGTAAAATTTAAAAAATAAATTGGAACATGTTATGGTACTATAAATAATGGCAATGAAAAAATAAATACAGCATGTGAAAGAAATAGCTACCTTTACATAATGTTGAGGGAAAAAAATTTTAAAAAGTGTGTACGGAATAGTTCTATTTATATAAAGTTCAGACAAAACCAATCTATTTTGCTAAAAGCCAGGATAACATTTACCCTTTGGTGGCATGTAGAAACTGTGATTACAAAACACTCTAGAATACTGAAAATGGTTACATGGGTATATTAATTTTCTGAAAGTTTATTGAGCTAGGCAATGATGATATGTACATCTTTCAGGTTGTACGTTATCCTTCAATAAATGGCTTACTCAAACCTGAAAACATGAGTCATAAAAAGGAGTATGAAGACTGGCAACTTCTGCATGAATTCCAAGGTGAGTTCACTCAATGCCAGAGTCGTTGAGCCTGGACTCGTGGAAAATATGAAGATTAAACAGAGTCTCCAAATAAGTATAGGTATAATCCCCATAACTCATCTTGGCAGGAATATCTGTTAGAACAGAGTTTAGCTAAAAATAACAGACAAGAAAATAAATGAAAAATAAATAAGGGTAGCTTAAACAAGATAGAAATGCATTTCTCTCATTAAAAAAAAAGCAAAGTTTAGAGATATGACTGGGTGAGGTATGGCAGATCCAAAGTATTCACCAGACATTTTTAACTGCATTGTGCTGGTGTATAGCTATATTTTCGGTTTCCTCATGGTCCAATATGACTGCCAGAGATGCAGACATCAGAGCCAAGATGCTGACTGAAAGAAGCAACCAAAAATAAAGGGAAAAAAAAGAATTTTGAAGTTGAGTCAGTTCCTTTTAAACCATTGTCTAAGAGGGGTGACATTCCCATTTACAGCTCATTAGCCCTGTGGGCATATTCATCCTGTGAAGAGGCTGAAGAATGCAATCTTTCCTTCTGAAAGATAATATACTGAGTTAAAAATGATAGTCTGTTATTAATTGAAACAGGATTGAGAAAGTTTGTTACAGGTAGATAAAATTCTCAACCACAGTAGAAAACAACACACTGGTTATTGCTAAGGATCTGCCTTTGTGAAACACCAGTTTGGAAGAATAGAAATGATTTTGGAGTGAAGGTATAAATGTATCTGTAACCACAGAAGCCAGTAAAATGTAGTATCTGGGATCTGTCTTTGTGCAGCATGTATTTAAGTGGCCATATTTTCAAATCTTTTTTCAATTTTTGTTTTCATTTATGTGCCCACGTCCAAAGAAAAGGAGAAATAACTAGAACAAAACCCATTTCATTTGAATGCATCTTTTGCAAATGCTTTGAAATACCTAAGAATCCAAAATTGCTCCTGTATAAGCAGGGAACCACTATTCATGACAGGATTCTTTTTTTTTTTCAAAGTACTTGATGTATCTTTCCACTAGAAATACTGCTTAGGGCAAGTTTTCCATATAGGGTAAAGGGAATGCACTGAGAGATAACTGTAAGTTATCCTTGTCAGCCTGGGATTCTGTAACAAAAATTACAGTAGACTAGGTGTCATATAGACAACAGAAATTTATTTCTCACAGTTCTGGAGCCTGGAAGTCCATGCTAGCATGGTTGGACTCTGATAGGAAACCTCTTTCATGGTGCAGATTACTGACTTCTCTTGGTAACTTCACATAGTAAAGAACAGAGGGAGGAAGCAAACTCTCTCATGACTATTAAGAGGACATTAATCCCATCCATGATGTCTCCACCCACATGAACTCATCTGATGTCAGTTATCTCCCAAATGCCCCACCCCCCAATACTATCACATCTTCGAGTAGGATTTCAACTCAAGAATTTTGTGGGGAACTTAGACATTCAGTCCATAACAGGCCCTGAGAAAACATTTATGCTAAGGAAGTTATAGAAATGCTTCAGGGTATTCTACTGAGTTTCTTCAGGTACACAGTGTCAGTTCATAGGAATTACCTCTGAGATGATTAAAGGGCCCTACTAAGTTATGTATCCCTGGTAGACAAGAAAATTCATGTGTGTATGTGTGTGGGGGGTGTGCGTGCTCATGATGTTTCTAGAATCTGGTAGAGTGCTTGGCAACTAATACACTTTGAAATTTTGGAGAATTGTATTCTGGTACTGAAAGTCTGCTATATAAAAATATTTATTCTCTTCTTTGAATAAAATGAAACTAAAGATATATAAAGTGCCACATGTTGCTCAGAACTTTTTTGAATCCAGATATGTATGTGGTTAAGTCACTACTTCTTATCATTGGAATGTCAGCAGAGATGATGAGTAAGTCCCCGGTCCAGGGATTTTGAAAGACTGTACTCTCTTGTGAATGTCTGAAGGAGATATTCTGAGACCCTAGAGATGGTGCAGCCATAAAACTGGGCAGACATTGGTTGTGGATCACCACGTGGTAGAAATTTGCACTTAAATAGGACTGCCACATTGGAATCTTGGCTGAGTGAAAAAATTGTATTAAGATACTGATATTTTTGGTTTCCTTGTTAAAATATCCAATACAATCATAACAAAGGCAAAGATCACTTCCTGAAGATACAATATATGTTAATTTTCCAAATAATGTGATCTTTCAATAGGGGAAAGTCAATGAATGTTTATTGAATATGGACTGAAATCATTTCATGTACCAGCATCTGCACTTGTATGAGCAATTCTGGAATTTTTCTAACATAGATATACATATATGGAAAGATTCTTATTTAGTCATTGCATCAGTTACTATGAGAGAGAATTATTAAGGCTCTGCTATTAGATACCAATTCTTTTATTATCTGCTTTGAGATTCCAAGTGGTGTGAGTACCTCATATAACTCATGGTTTCTAAGCTTTAGTACTATTGACATTTTAGGTCAGGTAATTCTTTGCTGTAGAAGATTGTCTTAAATATTGTAAGATGTTTAGCAGCATTCCTAATCTACTGTGTAAATGCCTGTAACATCCTACCAGTTGTGACAACCAAAAATGTTTTTAGACTTGAGATATTGCCAAATGCTCTCTGGGGGTGCAAAATGCCTCCTGGTTGAGAACTACTGTGATCTGAACTCTATATATCATTTAATTACTTGCACTTACTTCCAAATTTTAATTATGAGTTACCAGAAAAGAGTGCCTGTTAGATGATTATGCATCATGTCTCACATTCAAATTGAATAACCCTGTTCTAAAACATCTCTGTTCCATTGTAATTAAAAAAAAAAAAATCTACAATCAACAATAGTGAATTAGTTTATACTATTTTAGGGTTAGAGTAGAAAATATAGAAAATACATTTAAATTATATCAGTGTGTGGCATATAGTATGCATTCAAAAGAACCTGTTGGAAGTATTCTAACCCTCTCCTGAGTTAATAATTCCAACAAAATATATATAAAGAGAGGCGTGTTTCATTCAGTTATTCAAGAAATACCATTAACAAAACCAGCTTTTAGGCTAAGTGCTAGAGAGGAGAGGTACTCACAAAGGAAAGAAAATGGGATAATCATGGTATCTCTTGAAACATTTTCCAGAAAGATTTTATTGTTCCATCCAAGTCCTATAAGGCCTATAGTGCATATCATGTTCACGAATTTACAAATTTTAGATATAAAAAAATGAAGGATAGCAGTTGAAAGTCATTATATTATTCAACCAGAAAAACTTTGATTTTTGCATTTTATAGCCTTGACATTTCATTAAGAATGCTGACATAGACAATCCTATTACACCATGGGTTAAAAATCTAACTGCAGAGGCTCAGGTTGCTGCAGAGGCACAGGTTTGATCCCTGGCCTGGGAATGTCCATATGCTGAGGATAAGGCCATAAATAAAATTATGAAATATACATGTTGACATAGATAATGGTTCAGCTGTCATAGTGTACATAATGGAAATATAAAATTCTTACAGATGTTCACATTTTGTTTATTGCTTAAATCATATTTGTTTTTTGGGAATCTTTCCTCACTGCCACTGTCCTTTATATAGGACACGGTGTCAAGATAAACAGCCAAAATGGAGGAGAAGCTATTAAACTTGCATGATGAAATCCTGCCTCCTGCCCAGGTGGCAGCTTACGGGGCATTTCTGTGCGTGACAGAAATGCTCTTAGTAGGCCTGCAACTCACATTTGTGATTGAAGAAGGAATGCTTGACTATCAGAATGGTGCCTGCCTAAAGAGGATTCTGTGGTCTCTATTAGTACCTAGACCAGCTGCCTGTGTTTTCATACACACAGATAATTTGGTAGCTTCACAGCGTGCTTTGCTTATGAGTGATGTCTGGAGAATGTAGGGCTGCCACTGCCCATAGAAATCATACTGCTAGTGGCAAAAGATAAAAGTACAAGGTAGAAAACCAGTTCTTAATTGTTACTAGAAATAGAGCTTTCCCTTTAGAGTAGCATATTCTGAAACAGATTTTGAAACATTTCCCTAAAACATAAGCAAACAAATAGATTTTTCAACCCCTGGGGCTTTTTCAGTCTATTTATATTTTTAGCCATTCTTCTCTCATTTGGAATAAGAACAGCAGCTCCCATCATTCCATAACTGCAATATTTACTCTGGGACTTTGAGTTGCAAACAGTCCCTTTGGCTGCTGGCGGTTTTGTTGATAGATAACTTCTGTTGTTTCAGGACTTGGAAGCATCAATATTCCTATACTTGAGAGCTTGGTAAGACTCTGCCTCCTTCCACTACACACGAAATTGTTAATTAGCTGTTTATCCTAACACCTTAGCTAACACCCTTATCTGAGAATACCTTCTGCTTCCACTGGCATGATACAGGGGACAGTATCTTACTCGTGACTTCTCCCTGCCAAGCCTTGATCCCTCAATCCTTTACCTTCCAGACCAAGCAAAAATGATGTCACTGGGGGCAGAGCACGAAAGGGGGAGAAAAGATGCAAGGTCTTCTTTTCTATAGTTTATATAAGCTTGATCCAACTTGATCGTATTTCCTTACTAATCATGATGAGATTATAACATCAATAATGTGAGAAAGATCTTCATAAACTTTCAAAAACATTTTTCTCTCGTTTTTTTTGGGGGGGTGGGGGAGGGAAGTCGACCATTACTGCAAGTATGTCTTTTTATCAGAGCAAGTAATTTTAATCACTGTTATTTTGATTCTTTTCCTCTTGTAATATGATTATTTCCTACTAATCCTTCCAAATCTGTTTCTAACACACACTTATGTACATACACATACTGACAAATCGGGGTTTTTTTTGCCACTCTCCCCCCAGGCATGTGGAAGTTCCAAGCCAGAGATCAAACTTGTGCTACAGCTGCCACCTGAGCCACAGCAGTGACAATGCTGGCTCCTCAATCTGCTGTGCCACTAGGAAACTCCACATGCAAACAAATCTTGAACAGTTAATGCCAAAGTTTTACCAGTTTTTTCATTAGGCATCTCTAATCTACAACTTCTCTTTCTTTGAAAAGCCTAAGGAATTAACGTGACATCAAAGAGACAATTACATGGTAGTAAATATACCATTTACTATAAAAATGGTATATTTTTATATATTGCTAGGGAAATAAGGAAACATTAGAGTCTTTATTTGGAAACTTCACCCTTTCACTTTATCAAGTCAATATGTAAGAACTTTAAAGGAGTAATGTATGTTTTCATTGGGCAGCTTAACTTTTATTTTGAAGAGAAAAATTTATTATCCTTAGCATGCCTTCACTAGCTAAAGTTCAAGTCAACTTTAGCTTGTCAACGTCAGTTATTTGATAAGTAATGATTAACCATGGAAATCTTCCTTTTGATAAATAATCTCCAGGTAATTATTGTTACTTCTACCACTTTATAAAGATGGTTTGAGTGTGGGGTCCAACTATACTTTCATTAAATCAAAGCAGTGAACCAGATGCTAAGAATAAGGATGATAATTAATACACGAACTCATAGAAGAGCAAAGGCACACTTAAAGAAGGCATTTTTATGCTGGAGTCATTTCTTTTGTTCTTGTTTTGTTTTGCAACCTCATGGTAATTTAATTCATAAGATATTTGAGAAACATATTGATAATACTTATTATGTGACAGCATATAAGCATTTCAGGAAATTTTCCTGCACCTCAGAGATCAAATTTACCTTTGTTTCTAGTTTTGTGGTACAATTAAATATACTTACATCTTCTGTCTCATCAAAAGATCCATGACATAGTCTACATTGGTTTCATGGATTTGGTTCTTACATTCTTAATAGATGTCTCCCTATAACGATATTAAAGAAAATAGATTCAACTGAGTTTGGATAAATGTGATTATGTCAAAATATATTATTCCAGGCAGTCTTTTACTTACATGTTAACAAAGCCAAGTTCTAATCCTCATTTAGTATTTTTATATAATGTATATTAAGAAATAAATTTTTTGATACATATAGTCCTTCTTATAGCCTTTTATTCATACTGAACAGAAGGAGAACATAAAGCACAGCATACTGAAATAGTGCGAAAAATATAGTTCCTCATATACTCCAAAGAAAGAAACTCATTTCCAAAGTATAAAGTTAAGCTTTAGGGAGTTCCTGTTGTGGCACAGCAGAAACAAATCTGACAAGGATGTGGTTTTGATTCCTGGCCTTGCTCGATGGGATACGGATCCTGTGTTGCCATGAGCTGTGGTGTAGGTCGCAGACTCAGCTCAGATCCGGCATCGCTGTGGCTGTGACTGTGGTTTAGGTTGGCAGCTGTAGCTCCAATTTGACCCCTAGCCTGGAAACTTCCGTATGCCATGGGTTTGGCCCTAAAACCAACAAACAAGCAAAGTTACGCATTAGATATTTTCTGAACTAGATTAGCATTGCACACAGCAGTTCCTCTTAGACAAAACTTTATCTCATTCATGTATTTAACAAATATTGACGTTGTGCTTCCCATGTGCCAGGGACTGTGCTATTTGATGTGAATTTAGCAGTAAATATTCAATGTTGACAATGAAAACCATCCATAAAAATTCCAAAAAGAGGTCCTCAGAACCATTTACAGAATGCACAGAATGAGTAGCTGACAGGGGAAATTGGGAATTAACAGAAAGAAAAGATGAAAGAACAAAAAAGTTCTTTGTATACAAAGTGCCCAGCAATTTAAAATATTGCCAGTATATCCCGTAAAGAGAATATTAAATTGCTTCTATTTGTAATAAGACAGTGTGTGGTAAATTTATTGAAAGAAGTTTTATTGCAAGTTGCTGCGGTCTGAGTGAGGACTAAGAAGAAATGGAGAAAGCCAGGGTGTTGAAAACCCTCGAGATCTTTTGAAGAGAAGAAAGATGTGTTGGAGACTAGAGAGCAAACAGATAGAGTGGGTTTAATGGGATAACTATATCAGCTGATGTTTATACACTAAAGGAAAGGGGTCAGCAGGGAGGGCAAGGATGAAAATACAAAGTGTAGACAGGAAAATAAGACATAAAACATTGAGAAGTAACATTGCTTCCATTGGCAAAGGGGAGTTAAAGAGCAATCTAGATGCAGATTAGAATACTGGTCAGGTGGCAGAAATAGAAATTGATCTATTAAATAATTTCTATTTTATTTTTTATTTTTTTATTTTTTTTTATTTTTTTTTTTTTTTGCCTTTTGTCATTTCATGGCCGCGGGTTTATGGCCGCACCCGCGGCATGTGGAGGTTCCCAGGCTAGGGGTCTAATCGGAGCTGTGGCCACTGGCCTGCGCCACAGCCACAGCAACGCAGGATCCCAGCCGCGTCTGCAACCTACACCACAGCTCAACGCCGGATCCTTAACCCACTGAGCAAGGCCAGGGATCGAACCCGCAACCTCATGGTTCCTAGTCGGATTCGTTAACCACTGCGCCACGACGGGAACTCCAAATAATTTCTATTTTAAATTGAAGTTTTTTTAATTCAGTAAATACATTATTGAAGACATTACTGAATGTGGGAGAAAGGGAAGAAGGGGAATTTAAGGAGAGTTTAGGAAGATTTACGGAGACTTATGCAAAATATTTAAATAGCTGTTTTAAAGAACAGGAGCAAGAACTGAAGAGAGAATGGTGCAAAGAATACAAGTAATGATTAAGGTTCCGGGTGAGGTTGGATGTTATAAATCCAGTGTCAGAAATCAACATCATTTTTGGGCATCTCCAACAGTGCGTAGTAGTCAGTGGTGTGTGTAGTGAAGATGGACAAATATTTTTTAGATAGCGTGATATAAAAACAATAAAAAATAATTTTTTAAAGAATCAAAGAATGTTTAATGTGATGCAGTAAGAATCTTAGAGAGAGGAAGAAATGGGGCATAAGAAGGTGAATACAGAGAAAAAATAGATGATACAAGGAACAGGAGGGCTGTATGAAGCTGAGGTAAATGTATCTTGATATTAACTGAGATGAATCTAAGCTGGTTTGTAATTTGGAAAACAGTGTCTCAAATCAATTTTTAATGGCTAAATTTTCCCAATGATGATAAGATCCAGTGTAGGAGAGTGTTGATTAAAGATAAAAGTCATTAAAAGTGAAACAAAATCACAAGACTGAAAAGTTAGGGAACTGAATCTTGAAGTCATCCAAAAAGAACTTAAGATTGTTTCTCAGTGGAGAAGTGCTCCAAATAAAATGGATAAACTAGAGAGGTATTATAACCCATTCGACAGAAGTGACAGCCATGAAAGTGACCCTTAGTAGAAAATAATTGAATAACTCTTCAAAGTGGATAAAGAGAAAAGAGAGAAGATATATTTTATAATGGAAAGTGTCTGGGATTTGGAATCTTATATACCTACATTCTTATCCCAATGCCACAACTGTCTTGTTCTATACCATCATTGATCTGAGTCTTGGCTTTATCAATAGTAGAATGGAAATTAATTTAATATATGCCTCTTGGGCTATTTTTCTCTAAGTCAGAGAATATTTAGTGTTAAAATAATTGTAACTGGTTTTTAAGATTTTTATCAGGGTGAAACAAATGCATGTGCAGAATTGGATGCGTAAATGAATAAACATTGTTATTTTCCCATTATTGCTCCCATTTCTAAGATACTATTAGGCATCATACATATATATTTTATTATTGCCATCTGAAGACACTCAGAAGTTAGTAAAATACATCCAAATATTTTCATATTTTAATAAAGTATGTATTTCTAATTCTGTTGAGCATTTTTGACAATTGAATTGTTAACTACACTTTGGAGGGTAACATGCCCTAGGATTTTGCTTAAGTTTTTATTTGCAACTAATTCATTTTCAGATATAGTTATAGCACATCTATCTCTTTGTTACTGAAGAGTGATATGTGTTCTACTTTATGATTTAAAAGTTTAATTACGTTTTATATATTGTTAATTTTATCTTAATATAAACCGTTATATAACTGTTCAGTTTAAAAGTTACTTGTAAAATTCTTTGAAGGATTTCCCATCGTAGCGCAATGGGTTAAGAATCTGACTGCAGTGGCTCAGGTCATTGAGAAGGTATGGGTTTGATCCCAGGCCTGGTGCAGAGGGTTAAAGAATCCAGCACTGCCACAGTTGCAGTGTAGGTTACATCTGTGGCTCAGATTCAATCCCTGGCACAGGGGTGAAGCCATTAAAAAAAAAAAAAAAACTTTGTCAAGAATTACCATTTTCAGAATAGTAAGTGGGTTTGATGTACTTATAAAAATATTTTTCAATTTCTTTGAAATTTAAAATAACTCGGAGTTCCCGTCGTGGCGCAGGATTTTGACTAGGTTGCAGGTTCGATCCCTGGCCTTGCTCAGTGGGTTAACGATCCGGCATTGCTGTGAGTTGTGGCATAGGCCAGCGGCTACAGCTCAGATTCAACCCCTAGCCTGGGAACCTCCATATGCAAAGTGAGGCCCTAAAAAGCAAAAAAAAAAAGAAAAAAGAAATTTAAAATAAATCATTGTTTATGTGAGAAAACATATTCTTTATATTTATTGAAAATAAACATAATTCAAATAATTTCATCATCTATTTTCAAAATAATTATTGTTGACATTGTGTTGACTATGACATTTCTAAATCCTGCCACACTCCAGTGGTACCTGGTCATGAAAAACTGGCCAAATCTTTTAGATTTCTTCTGGCTGGATAGATTGCCTTCTAAAAAAAATTTTAAAAAAACATAAAATATTAAAATACTTTTAAGAATAATCTCCTTCCTCTTGAGACATTTTAAAATTATTGTTAAACTCCAGCAATGTAGCCATGCTTAATTGGAGTTATAAGGATTCCTTTTTGGTACTGTAAAAAGTCCTTTATAATTGGTCCCATAACCTCTGGTCTAACCCTGAACTGCGTGGGACTAGGCTTAGTCAAAAGGGTTGCATTGGGAAGATGACTGGGACTCACAGCCTGGCTTCCTGCATTCTAGGTGGGCTGTGGAACTTACAACCATGTCTTTTCTTCCTTTAACCATCTACTGACTCCTAGGTACACTTTTCCACACTTGTTTAAGCAACTGTTTCTCCAACTGTGGTACTATGCAGCTACTGTAAGAATAAATGATCACACTTTAGATATACTCTCCTTAATTATTCTCAAATTTCCTTCCTAAATCATACACTTTAGGGTTTACTAAGAGTTATAAAATTCAGTGTGTGGATTAGCATTTTAATTTTACTGAAAAGCACTGGTGGTTTAACACTTGGATACGTAACACTCTTCCTTCTCACAAAGAGCCTGTTTTTAAGCCTAACATCAATCTACAAAACATAACAAGCAGGATTATCCGAAAACACACATGCAGAACATTTTCATCATAACAGATGAGTGGCTCTCGGAGCAGACAAGAACCCATAGGGTATTCACTGCCATGATTTGTCTCTTCAAAATCCTGTCTCTGCTCTACACGTGCAATTTTAGATCTCACTGCTTCCCAGCATGAGCTGGGATAGAGCTTCTTGCTTCTTCTGAATATATTATGCTCATTTTCTATGCTAAGATCTATTTGTGTTATTTCCCCAAATTTATGGGTTTACATTTTTCTTCCCACTCCTTTTTCATATCTTAACCATGTTTTTTAAAATTTCAGCTTTTGGTGGGGTATAATTGACAAATAAAATTTTAATATATTTAAAGTATATGTCCTGGTGATTTCATATATATATATATGCATTGTAAATCCCTCCATATAATTAATTCATACATATATCACCTTATATATATATATTATTTTCTGATAACTTGTAAGTTCTAATATCTTAGCAAATTTCAATTAAATAATACAATAATATGAACTATAGTCACTGTGTTTAGCATTAGATCTATCCCCCACTCAGCTCCTAGCAACTACTTTTCTGTTCTCTGCTCCCACGAATTTGACTTCTATTTTTTTCTCTCAGAATCTACATATAGTTATACAATACAGTATCTTTCTTTCTCTGTCACACTTATTTCACTTAGTGTAATGCCCTCAAGGTCCATTCATGCTGTTGCAAAGAGCAAGATTTCCTTCTTTCTCATGGTTGAATAATATTCTATTTATTCATTCATCCACTGAGAAACACAGTGGTTGTTTTCATATCTTGGCTGTTTTTAGAGCTCTAGCTGAGTTACCACTTCCACTACACTTTGTCAGTCTTGCCTACCACTCTTTCTTAAGTATTTGTTTCACCAACTAAATGCATTTTTTTGAGTGGGTATTATTTACTGATAATAATAAGAGAACAGTTGGCTAACTCAGAGCTAGATACATAATATGTCCTCAGTTTTGAGAAGAGGGTAGATATTTTTACCACTTTATTATTACTTCCAACACAACCAGCAGTGGTGGGATGCGTCCATCCAAGCTTTTTATCTTTCTTTACCTCCATTTCAGTGCTATCACAAAGAGTCTCAGCATGTAAATGGTTGTTATCTCAGTGTTAATAAGAAGAAATCTGCATTTATGAATGATACTGTCCTGTGAATTGGCTCATTTCCATTTTCTGTGGCAAAGTAGTCTGCCTTCACTGAACAAACTCAGGCCATACACAACTTTTATCTTCTCTGGTCACAGAGGCTGACACATTTGTCTTCAGTAATGTGAGCAGTCCCTGGTCCCACTGGCCTGGACCTTCAGTTTCAGTTCCTCACTCATGTTTCTTCTTGTTCCTTAGGTTAATTGAGGTCTGCTTTCAAGGGAGCAAGGTAGAATGTGAAGGCAGACTAAAAGAACTCATGTAGGTTTCTAGCTTAATCTCATACTCGACATCAAAAGCCAGAGAAACTCTAGGTTCAATGAATTATTGGGTCCTCGTTAACAAATGAGTAATTTCTTTCCATATTATTCTTAAAAAAAAAAAAAAAAACCTTATGTGTCTTTAGGGAACTCTGAAAAGGAAAAAGGAGAAATTGTGGCTACAACAGGTAATATTCCAAAGGGATTAATACCCTATTTCTCAAAATTTTCAAGTCTAGATAGATGAAAAATTTCCTATGCTAGGGGCTGAATTGGAGCTAAAGCTGCCAGCCTACACCACAGACACAGCAACTTGGGATCTGGGCCATGTCTGCAACCTACAACACAATTCATGGCAACACTGGATCTCTGACCCTGAATGAGGCCAGGGATCAAACCCACATCATCATGGATCTAATCAGATTCATTTCTGCTCTGCCACAACAGGAAGTCCTTAAATTATATTTTTAATTAATAGCCAAGACATGAAAACAACCTGAATGTACATTGACAGATGAATGGATTAAGAAGATGTGGTACACACACACACACACACACACACAGATACAGACACAGACACAGACACACACACACACACACACACACACACACACACACACACACACAGTGGAATACTACTCAGCCATAAAAAAGGGCAAAACAATGCCCCTCGCTGCAATATGAATGGAACTAGAGATTCTCATAGTAAGTGAAGTAAGTCAGAAAGATAAAGACAAACACTATATATCATCACTTATCTGAGGAATCTAAAATATGACCAGATTATCCTAACTGCAAAACAAACAGATCTAGGCCAAAGAGAGCAGACTTGTGGTTACCAGAGGGGAGGAAGGAGGGAGTGTGATGGACAGTGAGTTTGGAATTGCTGTATGCAAACTGTTACATTTGGGATGGATGGGAAATGGGTTACTACTGTACAGTACAGGGGACTGTGTATGACTGGGTCACTTTGCTGTACAACAGAAACTGAAACATTGTAACTTAACTATACTTAATTAAAATAAGAAATTCAAGCCATAAATACAACGATTATTTTAAAGACCAAATTTCTTAAATACCTAAATTTATACAAAGAAAATCCCCAATTAAGAAGTTTTAACAGTGATTGTTTGCTTTTATTACCTTGGTTTACCTAATTTCTTTTTTCTGATACTATGCCAAAAATATTAGACACACTTAGAAAAAACATCAAATAATAAATGTTTTTAATGAAAAACTACTTCCCATTTTACATGGTGCTCTACAACCAAGTCTAGTACCCTAAACATCAACTACTTTCATGCTTTTTAAACATTTCGAGGTAGAAAAGTCAGAGCTCTAAAAACATTATAGCAATGATCCAGGATTAAACTATTAATGTGCTATAAGAAAATGTGTTTAACCTCTAGCCTGCCTAAATAATAATACTCACTCATCTCACATTTAAAGTTTTTTAGCTTTATACCATGATATGATTTTTTAATTGTTTTGTTGATTTCACTTGTAACAGTAAACAATACTGTTGAAATTTGGTTTCTCTTTTCATGAAGTTCTTATAACTTTTTACTTGATAATCTCTGCAGGATGCTAAGATTACCTATCCTTTTATAGGTCAATAAGTATTATTGAGTATCTTCTATATGGCAGTCACTCTTCTACTCAAAGAGAGCTTAAAGAGAACAAAACAGGTAAACAAAGACACAGAAAAGCTCCTGTCCTGAGGTGTATTCTTGTGGTTTTTTATTTGTTTTGCTTTTCCATAGCATATGGAAGTTCCCAGGCTAGGGGTCCAGTCAGAACTACGACTGCTGGCCTACAGCACAAGCCAGCAATATAAGATCTGAGCCATGTCTGTGACCTACCCCACAGCTCAGGGCAACACCAGAGCAAGGCCAGGGATAGAACCTGCAACTTTACTGTTTCTAGTCAAATTCGTTTCCACTGCGCATGACAGGAACTCCCTTAGGTGCATTATAATACAATTTAATAGCTCCAAATTTCAACATCATGAACAGTGTGTGCTTAAATAGTATTTTGAGCATGATGCTCAAATGTAGTAAATATTTCCTATTCTCCAATCAGTGTTTAAAAATTTGTCATACTCCAATTTACTAGATGTTGAATCTTTTCCTTCAGTTGTTTGCTTTTGTAAAAGTGTCTAATTATTTTTATTGTTAATGTTAAAAAAAATGGTTTCAACCTCTCCTAAACTTAGCCACATCACAGTCATTCTTTATACAATATGGATCCCCTCCCCTTTCCCAGCTGTCTTTAAACTAACCTTTGCAAGTATAAACTCATTTTTGTGCAGGATTGTTGCTAAGATATATTTTTAGAATCAGTGTTTCCTGAATCCGTATATATTTAGAGTCAGTTTTGCCAATTCCTCCTTGGAGAAAATTATGATGAATGGAAAAAAGTATGAAGGGTCTTAGCCGATGTTGTGTTTGTTATATTTCTCCATCTTGTTTTTGATGATGTGTGTGTGTTCAGTTTGTAAAAACTGAGCGATCTAGAAACTTTTAGGAAAATGAAATAAAAAACAAAATCTTATCCCAGTCAAGGAATTTTCTCCACTTTTATTATTAAATAAGCATTAAACCAAAATCTGAGGCATATTACAAGACATATACTAAGAGACTATAAAGACAGAAATTGCACTCTTTTATGTAGCCAAGCAGACACAACCCATTGGTTATATATTTTCAAGATAAACAACAAGCAGTCCTCAAGAAAGAATTCTTGACAGCACTATTTCTCATACATAGTTCACTCTAATTTACGTGGTTTTTGGGGGTGATCATTGATGTTAGTGCATTGATTTTATTCAGAAAAAATAAACTTCTATATTTACGGCAGGAGATAGTGTTGCAACTTGGAGCAAGGGACTCAGGAGGAAGTGAGACTTCTAATCTTCCACAGATACTGGGAGATATGGACGCTGTCCTCCTGGTTGTTTACTCTTGAAAGAGATGGCTCTCAAGTCCTTGAGAATGATATTCCTGGGTCATAAATGTGACAAAAGATGTATCTGGCATCCAAAAGGATATATGGACATTTCAGACATAAGAAAGTTCTAACAAGTTTTCTAAAGTAAAGACTCTAAGGAAAAAAAAGAGGGGGGATTCTTTCCTTCTTTTCAACAAGGACAATTAAGCCTATTATTTTAAATTTTTACATGTCCTTATGACACACATGAAATTTCTGTTTGTGTGTTATTTTAAAAAGCCCTCCTCAAATTGTGCAAACTTGAAGCACGACTTACAAACTGGACCTATACTTGAATTGTTCCATTGCTTCATTTTATTCAGTTGCTACAGGAACAGCTCAAGAGATCAAACAGAGTATCTTTTAATAAGTGATTGGAGAGGAGGCATAACTTCCTCCTATTTTAGTCTGTTACAATAAAACCTTGAGCAAAACACAATGTAATTTGTGTAAAATGATAACTAAAAATGTTAGCCATAAATGTTTTTTCAAGGTTTATTCCAGGATGTATGAAAGTCAAAAGAAGGAAAACAAATGGTGTAAACAGCATGGAAAGTAAAGCACTGATTAGCAGTGAGAATCCCTATAAATGAAAATGGAAGGTTTAATGATTTTTGCCTTAGTTTCTAAACCCCTTATAATGCATGTCATTAGAAAACGATTTAAATATCTGGTGAAGACACACAAGGGGGCAAATTCCAAAGGTGGTTTTGGACCCTAATTAAAAATGTAGTGAAATAGCAACTTCACATCATGATAGTAATTAACTATGGTTAAAGGCACCCTGAAGAGATGCAGTTGCCTTTAAAATAATTCTACAATTTAAGATGTATATTTAATCCATTTATTTTTCAGTTAATTGATAATTTGCCAGTTAAATTAATGTGAAAGTTCCACTATAAGACATAGTGAATTTTTTTCATTAATCAGGGAATATTATATTGCTATTTCTTACAAGTAATGCTTATGATGACCAGCTTCCTCATTACAGCGAAATACAATGTTCTTTGAAAATCGATGAGAATAAGTTGGTTACTACAGGGCATATTCATTTATTGAGTCATTTAAATTTATACTAGTTCATAAAAGCAATAATAATTCTCTTTGTAACAAAATAATTATTTCCACATTTAAAAAAAACTGTAGTTATTTTATAATGGGTTGGAAAGTCAAGAAATAGAAATTTATAACATATACTAAACATAGTTGGGAGTTCCCGTAGTGGCTCAGTGGTTAACGAATCCGACTAGCAACCATGAGGTTGCAGGTTCGATCCCAGGCCTTGCTTAGTGAGTTAAGGATCCAGCGTTGCCATGAGCTGTGGTGTAGGTTGCAGACGCGGCTCGGATCCCGCATTGCTGTGGCTGTGGCCAAGGCTGGCAGCTACAGCTCCTGTTAGACTCCTTGTCTGGAAACCTCCATATGCCGTGGATGTGGCTCTAGATAAAAAGGCAAAATGACAAAAAAATAATAGTTATATTTCTAAGTGTCTTTCTTCAAGCTCTATTAACATATTAGAAATATTTCATGATTGTTTAATGGGGGGTGGATTTCTATAAATCAAATTCTACTTTATACCAATTACCCTCATTAAGAGAAAGACTCAGTTTGTCAAAAGTGAAAACTGCTGCTGGAAAATTTAAATGATAAAATTAAGGGTGAAAACTTTAAATATGTATTAAAAGAAAATGATAATTATACAGACATTCAAAAATCTTAATAGCAAAACCATTTACAAAATCAATCTCAGGGTAAACACATGCTTCAAGATTTGAATTATTTAGAGCAGGATTACTTGTTTTCACTGATTTGAAAATTGTAGAGCATGTAATATCTAACATTTCACTGACTTGGTTCAGTTTTTCGCTAGCCTCAAATTGTTAGAGGCTACCTTTGTACCTTGAATGATAATATTGCTCTTTTTCTCTCCTTCTCTGTCATTTAACCTTACTGACCTCTTTTGAAATATCTTCACCTAATGATTCCCATAGAGTCTGTCACTGGGTTATTGAAGAGGAAATCCTAAAATAGAGTACAAAACATTTCAATTATTTGACATGGTGGGAAGGTTGATTGCGCATGTTTACCTGAATTTCATAGGAGAGCAGTGGGGTATGTATTCGATGACAATAATAAAGAGAAGTATCAAAGACCATGAGAAGAACAATGATTTCTTATTGTAAAGGGATAGTTACTTAATACAAACACCTGATTTAGTGATTTAATTGCTTAAATATAGATTTTTTTAATCCAGTATTTAAGTTTCTTAAGTGGATAGAAATAAAGATATTCTGGTTGCAAACATAATTATTTATCCAAAAGATTCCGATAGTTACAAGATATCTTTTATTTTTTACATTTTATTTATTTATTTATTTATTTGTTTGCAGATATTGTCAAGACAGACACAAGAGAGGGTTGAGGTTAGGGGATAAAAACATGACTGAATAGATTGTGAAAGCCTTCTTAGTCAATGGTGAGACTCATGCATAAATCCAATGTCAATTCTCAAAATGAGAGATAAAGCAAAGGCTACCCAGAGAAAACCTGAATGGTTTATTTATGGAATTAAACAAATTGTTGTAAGATTTATATGGAATTTCAAACAGTCTAGAAGAGTCAAGACATTTTATAGAAGAAAAAAAAAGTGAAAAGATTTGTTTTATCTGATGCTAAGATAAAAAACTATTTAGACAAGACCCTGTAAAGTTGGTACAGTGTAGAATAATAAACAAGTGAAATAGAATAAAGAGAAACTATGAGTTCCCATTCTGGAACAGTGGAAATGAATCCTACTAGTATCCACGACGATGTTCGTCCTGCTCCTTGGGTCAGGGATCCAGCATTGCTGTGAGCTGTGGTATAGGCTGCAGATGTAGCTAGGATCCCAAATTGTTGTGGTTGTGGCATAGGCTGACAGCTGTCCCATTTGTCCCTCACCTGGGAATTATATGGAAATTCCCACAAGTGTGGCCCTAAAAAACAAACCAAAAAAAAAAAAAAAAAAAAAAAAAAAAAAAAAAAAAAAAAAAAAAGAAAAAAAGAAAGAAAGAAAGAAAGAAAGACAGAAAAAGGGAGAGGGAAAGAAAGAGAAACTAGAAAGAGCTAGAAAAGGTTTACAGATAAATGGACACTAGCCTTCCAATAAACTTGTCTTTATAGTGCAAAAGGAAATGAAGAATATAATAAAAGAAAATAACTTCATGACATCTGTTTAGTGAGAGATTCCTAAACTGACAGAAAAAGCAGAAACTATATAGAAAATGGTTTATCAATTTGAGTACATTAAACTAAGAATTTCTTCTCATGAAAAAAGTAATTAAGCAAATGTAAACTTAGTCACAGAGAGGCTTAGATGACATTCCCAACCACTGATAAGGGGCTTATATCCAAACACAACCCCCCAAAAATCAATACATAAAAGAATATGTAAATAGAAAAGAATATATTCTGGGAAAAGCTTAAATAAAATTTAAAAATAGGTAAAGCTAAATTATACATACATAGCCTTACATACTCTGATGACTCTTTCATACCTCAGCTTGCTCAGGCAATAGTCACCCGTTATTCAAACACTATTCCAGGTGCTGTTGTGAAGGTACTTTGTAGAGATGGCCAAAGTCCATCATGAGTTGACTTTAAGTAAGGGAGCATCCTAGATAATCTGAAGGTTCTTACTCAATTGGTTGTGCAGCCTTAAAAGTAGCAGAATTGCGGTTTCCCTAAAGAGGAAGACATTATGCTTATGGTTAGCAGCTTCAGTTCATCCATGCACTTCCTGACACCCAGATCTATGAACTTCAGACTTGCTCGACCACCTTTCACAATTACATAAACCAGGTTCTTCCAATACAGCTCTTAATAAAATGACATTGCGGTCCTGTTTCTTTGAACCCTGACTGACTGATATATATATATATACATATATATTATATATCTATATATATATATATAATATATATGTATATACATACACACACACACACACACACACACACACACACACTGTGCAGGCACAATTAGGTAATATAAATATAAAGAAGAGTGCAGAATTAATAACAATAAAGTTCAAGATATGAGATTACTGTGACCAAGAAGAAAATCGAATAGATTCTCTGAGTGCTGAAAATCTTTATTGTTTTTACTCAAGTGGTAGTTTCATGGCTTTTTAACTTTTGTTAGCCCATACATTTAAGTTTATCTATCTTTTATGTTACCTCCACCAAAAAAGTTTTGGAAATCCAACTTTTAAATCATGAAAATACAACTAATTATTCTGATATTATATAGGTATATATATATATATATATAAATATGTGTGTGTGTGTGTGTGTGTATTTCTCATTTAATTTACTATTGGAGAAATCTGTGGCATAATATTTTACTAATTTTCCTGGATGTTTCAGTGTTTTCTACAGGGTGCTTTATGAAGTATTTTTTTAATCCATTGTGCAAACTGATCATTAGAACATAAGTATATACTATGAGACTGAGTTATTACATCTCTATAATGTATTTAGAATCTGGTTAGCAAAGGTTTTATTTCAGTGTTCTAAAATACAGTGATCAGTTTGTCAGCATAGGTTGTTCTATCCATCATTTTAAAGTATGTTAAGTTTTTCTCAAAGAAAACAAAAACATTGACTGGAAAAACGTGCTACTTCTTTTTTGTCTTTTTGCCTTTATCTAGAGCCGCACGCGCGGCATATGGAGGTTCCCAGGCTAGGGGTCTAACAGGAGCTGTAGCCGCCGGCCTTAGCCACAGCTACAGCAACGCGGGATCCAGGCTGCGTCTGCAACCTACACCACAGCTCACGGCAATACCGGATCCTTAACCCACTGAGCAAGGCCAGGGATCGAACCCGCAACCTCATGGTTCTTAATCGGATTCGTTAACCACTGAGCCACAAAGGGAACTCCAAAAACGTGCTACTTTTACTCTTATTGCCTTACATCCTTCAAAGTGATTTTGATTTGAGTATTCTCTGAAGTTAGAGTTTAGTTCTGTCATATATATGTCCTGGTTGGGGGCAAGGGATAAATCCTGAAACTGATGAGTCTATAGATTTTTCAAAACCACATGGAGGTAAAATAAAATTTTAAATAGTTCTAAAACAGCCTGCTTTGTTTAAAATATATTATGAAATAACAATGAACACGATAAACCATAGAATATAAATTTGTATCTTGCTTTTAACATAGACTAGAGGAATAATTTTACAAATATTCAAAACAGTTTCTATGAAATTATCAATTGGAAAAGTTTCAAAATTTGCTCCCTATACACCAAAAATAATGTTTATATTAATTTATTATTAGAATGAGTGTATTTAGTAACATTTACATTCAGATTCCAAACACTCAGGAAATCATTCAAATTCCAGGTGTATATCTCACATCTGTCACTAAATTCTTAGTGTCATACTGTCAAATACAGAAAGGCAGTCCTTGAATTAAATACTCCAGCTCAAGCTTTAACATAGGATGAAAGCTGATCTAACTTGACAGTTCTCTAGAAATAATCATTCTGACATGTCAAAGATGGTACATGCCTGGATCTCTACATTATTCAAAAATGATAGAATCTAGGGAAAGGAAAAGAAATGACACAAAGTCCTACATGCAAGAATTAATATTTCAAAAATAAAAAATGATGTAATTCATATGAGGTTAGATTAGGCATGGATGATGAAAATAGAGTAGTGCACATCATTATATCTATTCCATATTTTACTCAGCTTTTTCCCACATTTATTGAACTTCTCAAATTTGGCAAATTATGAGAAAGGATAGATAATGCAAACTTTTGGCATTTAACTTTTATAGTGAGTTATATCTTTTGATGTGAAGTCTCTGGTAATTAGTAAACCACAAATTGTACAAATATGTTAAGACATGTTTATCATCCTTAGTCTAGGGTTTTTAAAATAATTGTCCTTTTTATAGTTTTATCTTTGCAATTTTGTCCAAGATATTTTCAGCAACTACTGATTATGCTCTGGTTTTCTAGCTGGCTTGTTTGATTAGCTACTTATGTCACAGACTGATTACAGCTACTGGTTATTTTTCTCAATTTTCCCCCTTTATAATAACAATGAATAAATCCATTTTGGAATTTATGCTAGACAATACCAGCTCAAACTTTTCCATTTCTATCCACAATTAGAATAATTTTTCTAACAAGGCTCTTTGACTTAAGGCCTAATCTACAAGAATAACCTCTAGATTTGACATGGTACTTCAGATATCTTTGCCCAGCTGAGCTTTACATTTCTGTGATGTGTCCACCATAATGGTACTGCAGTCAGCACATGAATAACAAACCAGCTGAGCTGAGTCAGCTGGGTCATCTACCTCTCCCTGCTCACAGAGGAGAGCTGGAAGTGATAGATAGCTCCATTAACTCTTCATGACTAATGCACACTTGGGGAACACCAAATTGGGAACATTTTTTTATCTTCCTGAGACAAACTGCTGGGTTGCAGTTGGTTCATACTCTACTTGTAATAAGGATTATATTTGAAAGAATGAATAATAGCAATAGAAAAGAGTGAGAATAATATTTTACCTCATGAGAAGTATTTTATTGTTAATGAACACCTTTCAGTCCAAGTGGTCAAAATATTTTCTTAGCATTATTTATAAATATCTGAAAAACCTTCAATGTTCAATGTCTCAATTTAAACATTAATTTTAGCTCAAGTATAATGTCAGTTCTCAAATTAACACATATACATCTGACATATGGTAGGCCCCAATTTATAATGATGAGATATTTTTATTAGTTTTTATTTTTTAATTCAAGGATTACTTTTCAATATAATTAAAATTACGTTCTAATTTGCAGTATTAAACATACAAAGGTATTATTATTTTAAGTTCAAAGAGACAGGTTAAAATTTGAAGATTAGATATACTAATGTGTCGAATTTTCATAACAATTTTATTAGGGGTTGATATTAATAAATAGGTTCAGGAGAGTAAAAGGCAGTGCTGCTTTCCTACCACTGGCCAGTTTGAAAATGAGTTATTTGCTAGTCAGGTATAGTAATTGAGACTCTTTCTGTGTGGCAACACCTTCTTTAATTCACATCACCAGTCCTATGTAAGTTACTTAAATTACTACAGAAATTAAAAATGGTAATGGAAAATAAACCAAAGTAAAATACACATGTACAAACAAAGGGAAAATAGAGCTATTTCAAATGCAATGTTGTTCTATTAGGTGTCACTGAAATTGTAATAAAAAATTAACATTTTCTGAAGGATTTATAACAACTCCATTTCATCTTTCCTAAAATTCTTTCCCTTACAGTTCCAAGCAAACGTCATGAAAAATGACTTTTTTTGTCTTAGTAGATGTGAGCAACTGTTTAAGACACTGAGAATTCAAAGATGAATAATTTCATTATCTCTGACCTTAAAGGAGGAAGAAAGAAAAGTATAAATTTAAAATTTCAAAATAACAGTCATCTGTCAAATATTGCCTTCTATATTTCTATATTTCAAGCAGTATGCTTAGCTCTTTCACTTAATGGAAAAGAGAAGAAAGGTAAATATAGTCCATGGCTTCATGAGTTCAGCGTATATAGAAAGAAACAGACAGAAATTAAATGATTACACAAAAAATATAAAATATCAAAGGTGATAAGAGTCATGAAGAGAAGCTACACACTTCTAAAGAGACTTTGAATTTTTGGTCAGGTAAAATTTTCCTAAAGACAAAGCAATTGAATTGATATGTATGAGGTGAATAGAGATTTCCTGAGTAAAGGGTGGAAGAACTTTGTACCAGACATGTGGAAGGAGGAGACATAGCATATTTAGTGAAGAGAGAGATCAGGATAAGAGAGCTCAAATGATACAGTGTTGTGCACTTAGTAACTTGTTAAGGGGGTAAATCTCACATTGTGTTCTTACTACAAACACACACCCACAAAAACACACACATATGGAAAAAAAAGGAGACACAAGAAATCATTTGGACATGTTAGATACTTAAATACTTTAGTCAAAAAATTGAAAAAATATAAGCAGTTCTCAAATGAAAGTAGTATGGTATTAGATTAAGATTTTATAGGAATAAAAATACTAAAAAGGCAGGAAACTAGAAGACTATTTTTGTTTTGTTTTGTTTTTTAAGGCCACAAGCATGCCATATTTAGGTTCTCAGGCTAAGGCTCAAATTGGAGTTGCAGCTCCTACAGGCCTCACAGCCACAGCAATGCAGGATCCATGCCATGTCTGTGACCTACACCATAGCTAACTGCAATGCTGGATCTTTAACCCACTGAGCAAGGCCAGGGTTCAAAGCTGCAACCTCATGGTTACTAGTCAGGTTCACTTCTGCTTGGTCACAACAGAAACAGCGAAGTCTGTATATTTTGAAATAATATCTGTTGTTAGAAAAATGTATTGTATATCACACATCACCAGTCCTTAGCTCAGCAACTGACACATAATTGTGGTACAGGAAATGATGGATGAGTGAGTGAGAAAGATATTGTATCAAAAGATAATTGAGGTATTTATATACAGTAGAAATTAGAGATGACCATGTCCAGAACTATAAGAAAGAGAGTTAGATGTTTTGTGTGAGGCAGCAGGAATAAATAATGGCAGAAGTACTCATAAAAAAATAAATCATTAGGAGTTAGAATTTAAAAACTAAAAAGAGCAAGAAAGTAGTGCTATAAGTGATCAAACTTGTTTTGGGCAATAATATGGAATATTAGCTATATTTAAAAGACCAAGAAATAATTTCCTAAGGAGACTGATATCCAAGAAGGAGAGAGTTAAAAAGTAAAAACTTATTTGAGTTAAAATGTCTTCTAAAGTTAATATTTCACCAGTAGACAAAGAAAGGTTTTAGTTTTATATTTGAGGATACTGAAAATAACTACTGACTTCCTGATATCTGGGGAATTATTGGACTGAGTATTGGGTTTTGGCTTTTAGAAGCATGGAATTTGAGAAAAGCGTGAAATGATTCTGAGAGAAAAGTAAGAACGAACTCCCTATGTCCAAAGTACATGGAATGGAAGGAGGCAAATTGATTAGTCAGAAATCAAGAAATAACACTTTGAAATATACCATGAATATAGCATGAATAACTTTTTTATTTGTCTTTTCATCCTTTTTTATGGCACACCCACGGCTAATGGAGATTCCCCGGCTAGGGGTCCAATCAGAGCTGTAGCTGCTGGCTTACGCCACAGCCACAGCAACGTGGGATCTGAGCTGCATCTGTAACATACACCATAGCTCATGCCAATGCCAGATCCTTAACCCACTGAGCGAGGCCAGGGATTGAACCCACAACCTCATGGTTCCTAGTCAGATTTGTTTCCACTGCACCACAATGGGAACTACATGAACAACTATTTTTAAAAATTAAGTTAGGAGAGTTGTGACAAGATTGTGGAGGAGTAAGAGGTTCACGCTCATGCTCTCCCACAAACACATCAAAAAAACACATCTACATGTAAAATGACTCTCAGAAAACATCAACTGAATGCTGGCAGAAGAACTTACCTCCAAAAAGGGCAAGAAACTCTTGACATAACTGGTTAGAACAACAGAAAAAGGAAAAAGAGAGAGAGGGAGAGAAGGAATCAGGATGGAACCAGCACTCCAGGGAGGGAGCTATGAAGGAGAAAAGGAACCCACACCCTGGGAAGCCACATAACTGATCAAGAGGTCGGCTGAGCTGTAGGGACCTCAAGGCCCGAGAAAAGTGCAGCAGCTAGACTGAGAACAGCAAAGCAGAGTGAGAGCCTCACAGATCATCTGAACACCAGCACAGACACCACAGCCTGAGATGCTTAGGCAGGGGCTGGGAGATGAGACAGTCTCCAGAGGTCAGTCCCCAGGAGAGGGCTGGGGTTGGTGGTGTGGAGATAGCCTAGGGGGCTAAGGAGCAGTGTGCTATGAGTTGGGGAGCTATACTATATGGGCTGGAGAGTGGGACACCAGAACAGAGGAAATCGGGGAGAAGATCTGGGCCCTCAGGAGAGGCAAGGCTCCATTGTTGGGGAGAAGGAGAAGAGGATGGGATGACCACATTGGAAACCCCGTGCAACAGAGCATGCACAGAGGGTGGGTCGGCTAAAACTCAAACCTCCAGGATCCAGAGGCTAGCTTGCAAAGGGCAGGTCAACTCAAATGCAGAAGGAGGGGCAGATCAAGCTCATGCCTCAGGCAGCCAGAAGTGAGCTTGCAAAGGGCAGGATGACTCAAGTGCAAATCACCATAGCTGGAGGCTGCTTGGTATACCACTGTGGTCCCAGCATCTTCCTGACACACCCCACCCATACAGCATGAACAGAAGCCCCTTGCTAGCCTGTTGTGGATCAGGCATCTGTGAGCACAATTCACCTGTGATGGGAAGCAGCTTGCTAGACCATGGCAGACCAGGCTTCCTGGGGTGCAGACTGCCCACAACATGGAGGCTGTTAGCTTTCCCACAGTGGTCCTGCATCTCCGGCGCTGCCATCCATAAGATTTTTGCCCCTATTCCAGAGACTGAGCACATCTTGTGCAGGTTACCATTGGCCAGGCACATCTAGTGCAGGCTAAGGGAATCAGGGGGCTAAATGTGACATGGGGCATAGCAAGCACCAGACACTGTTGCTATCACTACCCTGGAAACACACCCACCCTGCAGCTGCAACTGCCATATGCTCAGGGCAGCACCCAGACACTCGTTGGCTGTCCCCCACCCCAAGTCTATACAACCAGGTGCAGCTGATACAGTATCTTCTTTGTGGTCTAAGTGGGACTGGGTGCTTCCTGGTGGCCTTCGGGGGGCAGGAGCAAAAACACCACAGTTATCCCTGACTCCAGAGGTGGGTGTGGCCCACTGCCACAGGGGAAACCTGAACAAAAATCACTTGCAGCCCCAACCACCTCAGAGGGCACCATAGAGAAGGACATTACAATGGAACACCACTTGCTGTTGCCCTTTCTCTCCTGGAGCACAGTCTCCCTGCAGCCCCCAATGATAAATATTCTGGGCAGTGCCCAGAGGCTTGTTCCTTTCCAGGAACCTGTAACTAAGAGCACCTTGTGCAGCACATCCTCTAGAGGCTAAGCAGGATTAGGTGCTTCCTGCATGGTCTAAAGGAGGCAGAGACAAACTGCCACAGTTACCTCTGGCTCCAGAGATGGGAATGACATGTTACAACTAGGGGTCTGTGAAGAGGCACCACCTGCAGCCCCAGTCACATCAAGGGCACCACAGAGGAGGGCATTGGGACTGAATACCACTTCTGGGTGCTCTTGCACTCTTGGGAACACACGAACTCCACTGCTCCCACTGCTAAGTTCTCTGGGCAGTACCCATATGCCTGATCTCTATCACTTCCCAGGACCCTGCAACTAGTAACAACATGTTCATCTCCTCCTATGTGGGCTAAGTGAGATGGTTTGCTTCATGCATGGTCTACAAGTGGAGGGGGCAAACCACCACAGTTATCACGGGCTTGAGAGATGACCATGGACTGCTATCATTAGGAGTCCCTGAACAGGTACCACCTGCAGTTCCAATCACCTCAGAGGAATGCATTGCAATCAAACACTAGCTGTTGTGGCTCTCATTCCAATGAAAAATCACACATCCTGCTGCTGTTACTGTCAAATGCTCTGGACACCTGTTAGATCTGCCTAGAGCTCAGTACCACTTCCCAGGACCCTGCAACTAGGAGTAGCCAGTTCCACCTTCCTCAGGTTGTTGCTGCTGTTGAGAGCCCTGTGACCAGGCACCAGCTCCTGGCCCTACCCATTGCTTCCTTCTCCCTGAAAACACAGGGAGCACCATTGAGATAACAGCCTGATCACACCAAAGAAAGAGACACCAAATATTCAAACTCCCACACCAAAAATATATTGTAGCCCTAACAAAAAATACAAAGGTGTGCTGTTGCCTAGAAGTAATCTTACAAGACTACAGTGTGGCTTCCCCAAATTCACAGAAAAAGAAAAGCATAAGCAAGATGAAGAAGCTCAGAAACCATTCCTAGTTAAAGGAACAGGACAAGTCATCTAAAGCAGTCAACAATGAAATAGACTCCTGCAGTCTGATAGAAATGGAGTTCAGAAGGGAGGTAGTGAAACTACTTGAGGAATTAAGGCTGAATATCAAGGAATTAAGAGAAGACACAAACAGCAATGCAGATTCCCTTAGAAAGAAACTAGAAAGTATAAGGAGGAGTCAATAAAAGCTAGAATATTCATTTGCAGACATGCAAACTGAGCCAAATTGATAAAGAGTATGCTGAATAATGCAGAGGAACAAATTAGCCATGTGAAAGATAGAATACAGAAATCATTCAATCAAGACAGCAGACAGAAAATCAAATGAAAAAACATGAAAGCAATATGAGAAATCTATGGGATAATATAAAGTGGGCCAATCTATGCATAATAGAAATTCCAGGAGGAGAAGAAAAAGAAAAGAGGGTCAAAAATATATTTGAAGAAATTATGTCTGAAAACTTTCCAAACCTAAAGGAATCTGACATCAAGATACAGGAAACACAGAGAATGCCAAACAAGTAGAACCCAAACAGGCCCACACCAAGACATATCACATTAAAAACGACAAAAATTAAAGATAAAGAGAGGATCCTAAAAGCAGCAAGAGAAAAGCAAAGTGTTAACTATAAGGGATCCGCCATAAGGCTATCAGCTGATTTCTCTACAGAAACACTACAGGCCAGAAGGGAGTGGAAAGATATATTTAAAGAGCTGAAGGAAAAAAAAAAAAAAAACTTGCAACCTAGAGTACACTACTTGGTAAGAATATCATTTAAAATAGAAGGGGAAATAAAGAATTTCTCCAACAAACGAAAGCTAAAAGAGTAGGGCAATACTAAACCCTTTCTAAAAGAAATGCTGAAAGGTTTCCTATAAAAAAAAAGTAAAAAGTAAGAAATAGATTGGAGGAAATCACAAATGGAAGGCAATCTTTCGAATAAACCAGAATACAGATCTAAACATGAAGATGCTTAAAAAAAAATCATACATTATGGGGAGGGAAAATAAGAAAATATAGACTATTTTTTTTAACTTAAAAAATGTTAATGATGTGTTTGAGCCTATATGGCTATCAGGCTACAATAAGCAGATATAAAATGGTGTCATGATATTTAAAAAATAGGGTAACCACAAACAAAATGGAACATCACATCCACAAATACTAACAGAGAAGCATGCAAGCATAAAATAAACAGAAACCATCCAAGCAAAAAAAGCAAAAGAGAAAAGAGAAACAGAATCAACTGGAAAACAAGGTATAAAACGGCAATAAAACGTATCTACCAATAATCACCTTAAATGTCAATGGTCTGAATGCTCCAATCAAAAGAAAAAGAGTGGCAGACTGGATAAAAAAGCAAAAACCTACAATCTGCTGCCTATAAGAGACTCACCTTAGGGCAAAGGACACAATAGATTGAATGTGAGGGCATGGGAAGAGACATTTCATCCCAATGGACAAGAAAGGAAAGCAGGAGTGGCAATATTCATATCAGACAAAACAGATTTTAAGATGAAGGCCATAAAGAAAGACAAATAAGGACACTATTTAATGGTTAAAGGATCCATTCAAGAAAAGGATATTACAATTGTCAATATATATGCCCCTAATATAGGAGCACCCAAGTACCTACAACAAGTACTATCAGACGTAAAAGGAGAAATAGATGGGAATACAAGAATAGTAGGAGACTTTAACACTCCACTCACATCAGTGGACAGATCCTCTAGGCAGAAAATTAGTAAGGCAACAAAGATCCTAAATGATACAATAGAAAAGTTAGACCTAATCGACATTTTTCAGGACATTACACCCTAAAAAAACAGTGTACATTCTTCTCAAGTGCACGTGGAACATTCTCAAGGATAGATCACATACTGGAGCACAAAGCTAACCTCAACAAATTTAAGAGTATAGAAAGTATTTCAAGCATCTTCTCTGACCACAAAGGCATGGAGCTAGAAATCAACCACAAGAAAGGAAAAGAGAAAAGACACACTACATGGAGACTAAACAACATGCTACTAAAAAATGGGTCAATGAGGAAATCAAGAAGGATATTAAAAATTACCTAGAGACAAATGATAATGAAGACACAACCACTGCAAATCTATGGGATGCTGCAAAAGCAGTGCTGAGAGGGAAGTTTATAGCAATACAGGCCTTTTTCAAAAAAAGAAGAAAAACCTCAAATCGACAACTTAACCCATCACCTAAATGAATTAGAAAAAGAAGAACAAAAACACCCTAAATTCAGAAGAAGGAATGAAATCATAAAAATCTGAGAGAAAAGCAATAAAATAGAGATACAAAAAAAGTAGAAAAAATCAATGAAAACAAGATCTTGCTCTTTGAAAGGATGAAAAATTTGATAAACCTCTGGTCAGACTCAAAAAGATGAGGGGTGAAAGAAATCAACTAAACAAAATAAGAAATGAAAAAGGAGAAGTGAATGGAGATTACAGAAATACAAATAAAAAAACCATGAGAGAACAATTGTACACCAACAAATTTGACAAGCTAGAAGAAATGGACAACATTTTAGAGACTTACACCCTGCCAAAACTGAATCAAGAAGAAATAGATCAACTGAACTGACCGATCACTAGAACTGAAAGTGAGTATGTCATAAAAACACTCCCCACAAATAAAAGTACAGGACCAGAGGGCACAGGTAAATTCTACCAAACATACAAAGAGGAACTCATACCCATCCTCCTTAAACTTTTCCAAAAGATTGAAGAAGAAGGAACACTCCCAAAGACATTCTATGATGCAAACATCACCTTAATTCCAAAACCAGATAAAGACACCATGTAAAAAGAAACTTATAGGCCAATTTCTTTGATGAATATAGATGCAAAAATTCTCAACAAAATATTAGCCAACTGAATCCAAAAAGATATAAATAAGATCATGCACAATACCAGGTGGAATTCATCCCACATGCACGAGGATGATTCAACATATGCAAATCGATCAACATCATACACTACATTAACAAAAGTCAAAAACCACATGATCATCTCAATAGATGCAGAAGAAGCACTTGACAAAGTCCAACATCCATTCATGATCAGAACTCTTATCAAAGTGGGGATAGAGGGAACATATCTTTCTTAACATAATAAAAGCCATTTATGACAAACCCACAGCAAATATAATACTCAATGGAAAAAAGCTGAAAGCCTTCCCACTAAAATATGTAACAAGACAAGGATGTCCACTCTCACCACTGTTATTCAACATAGTATTGGAAGTCCTAGCTCCAGCAATCAGACAAACAAAAGAAATAAAAGGCATCCAAATAGGAAGAGAAGAGGTAAAACTGTCACTGATGCAGATGACATGATACTATATATAGAAAACCCTAAGGACTCAAACACAAAATTACTTGAATTGATCAACAAATTCAGCAAAGTAGCAGGATATAAAATTAACATCCAGAAATCAATCGCTTTTCTGTATACTAACAATGAAATATAAAAAGATACCAAAATACCATACCTTTAAAATAGCACCCCCCCCAAAAAAAAAACAAAAACCTGGGAATAAATCTGACCAAGGAGGTGAAAGACATATGCTGAGAAGTGCATAACATTAATAAAGGAGATCAAAGATACAAAGAAATGGAAAGATATTCCATGTTCATCGGCCGGAAGAATTAATATTGTAAAAATTGCCATACTACCCAAAGCAATCTACAGATTCAATGCAGTCCCTATCAAATTACCCACAACATTCTTCACAGAACTAGAACAAACAATGCAAAAATGTATATGGAACTACAAAAGACCCAGAATAGCCAAAGCAATTCTGAGCAACAAAAATGAAGCAGGAGGTATAACTCTCTCAGACTTAAGGCAATATTACAGAGCCACAGTAATCAAGACAGCGTGGTACTATTAACAAAACAGACATACAGACCAATCGAACAAAATAGAGAACCCTGAAATAAACCCAGACACCTATGGTCAATTAATCTTTGACAAAGGAGGCAAGAACATAAAATGGGAAAAAGACAGTCTTTTCAGTAAGTATTGCTGGGAAACCTGGACAACTGAATGCAAATCAATGAAACTAGAACACTCTCACACCATGCACAAAAATAAACTCTAAATGTCTTAAAGACTTAAATATAAGACAGGACACCATTAAACTCCTGGAAGAGAACATAGGCAAAACATTCTCTGACATTAACCTTACAAATGTTTTCTCAGGTCATTCTCCCAAAGCAACAGAAATAAAAGCAAAGATAAACTAATGGGACTTAATCAAGCTATCAAGCTTTTGCACAGCAAAGGAAACCAAAAAGAAAACTAAATGATAACTTACACAATTGTAGAAAATAGTGTCAAATGATGCAACTCTCAGGGGCTTAATCTCTAAAATATACAAACAGCTTATACAATTCAACACCAAAAGAGCCAAAAACTCAATTGAAAAATGGGCAAAGGTCCTGAACAGACATTTCTTCAAAGAAGATATGCAAATTTCCAACAAGCACATGAAAAATGCTTAACATCACTGATGATTAGAGAAATGCAAATCAAAACTACCGTGAGATACCACCTCACTCCAGTCAGAATGGCCATCATTAGTAAGTCCACAAACAACAAATGCTGGAGGGGGTGTGGAGAAAAGGGAACCCTCCTGTACTGTCGGTGGGAATGTAAGCTGGAACAACCACTATGGAAAACACTATGGAGGTACCTTAGAACACTATACATAGAACTACCATATGACCCAGCAATCCCACTCTTGGGCGTATATTCAAACCAAACTATCTTTGAAAAATATGGTATGGGAGTCTGGGATTAATAGTTGTAGACCATTGCCTTTGGGATGGAAAAGCAAGGAGATCCTGCTGTATAGCACCAGGCACTATGTCTAATCACTTGTGACAATCTATATATGTATGTGTAACCTGGTCACCATGCTGTACAGCTGAAAAATTTACAGAAAACTGTAAATCAGCTATAATGGAAAAAATTAAGTTAAATTTACTCTTATTAAGTTACCCCATTCCAAAACTACATCAACATCTTCCCCAACACTTTTTTTTTCAAATCTGACACTGCTTCCTTTGTTTAGAGAGGTAAGAATGGCTTAGATGCTGATTTGCTGCAACCAGGTAGCAGCTGTGTGGGAGGACATTACCTGCATGCTCATCACATCCAATGGAAGTCTGGGAGCATATGGGGAAACAGAATCAACAATTGAATTACCAACTTGAAAATTATATCAATAATAAGTATTTTTATGATTTAACACAATTTTAATTATGTGTCCCTATATGTAGCCAAACATTCCATATAAAATACATAATAATTAATTTTGCATATTCTCTAAAACGTTAAATGCTTTTTTAGAGTTCTTATGGTGACTCAGCAGGTTAAAAATCCAACAAAGTGTCTGTGAGGAAGTGGATTCATCAATCCCTGTCCTCACTCAGTGGGTTAAGGATCCAGTGTTGCTACAAGCTGAGGTTAGGTTGAAGGTGTAGAACTGGCATTGCAGGTGTGGCCTCAAAAAGGAAAAATAAATAAATAAATAAAATTTGGGGGACACTTACAGAAAAATATCTTGAAAAGAAATTGTCTAAAATGCAGTGCTGGGAGGCAGAATATAGAATAATTGTAAATGAAAACTTGAAATCTAAGGTAGTTAAAAAACATTGACTAATTACACATTTAAGAATACATATCCTTGGAGTTCATATCTTGACATAGCATAACTGGAACCATGCGGTTGCCAGTTGAATCCTTGGCCTCGCTCAGTGAGTTAAGTATCTGGCATTGCCGTGAGCTGTGGTACCGGTCACAGACACGGCTCAGATCTGATGATGCTGTAGCTGTGGTGTAGGCTGGCAGCTGTAGCATCAATTGGACTCCTAGCTTGGGAACCTCCAAGTTCTTCTCAAGTGTGTCCCTAAAAAGCAAATAAATAAATAAATAAATAAAAATAAAAAAGAGTACATATGCAAAAAAGAATACATATCCTTCATGGCTCAGCAGTTAACCACACAGACTAGGATCCATGAGGATGCGGGTTTGATCCCTGGCCTCACTCAGTGGGTTACGGATCTGGCATTGTGATGAGCTGTGTGTAGGATGCAGACACAGCTCAGATCCCACATTGCTGTGGCTGTGATGTAGGCCAGCAGCTGCAGCTCCAATTTGACCCCTAGCCTGGCAACCTACATATACCTCAGGTGCGGCCTTAAAAAGCAAAAAAAAAAAAAGAAAAAAAGAATGCATATCCATGTGGTATCTACTTTGAGCCAGGCTTTTCTTTGTTTATTTGATGCAGAATATCCAACAAGGAGAGAAAAAAGTTATTAAAAATATATGTATATACTTAGGTAATAATATACTCTATATAGAAAATGTACTTAAGATATACAAGGAAAAGAATATTAAAGAATATTAAAAGAATAAAGCCTAGCAGTAAAGTAGTAGAAAATTAAAAGAAAACAAAAAATCATCCCTTGACAGTTTGGAACTGGCGTATGCATGCTGTGACATGATTGACCAGTGGGGACCTGCTGTATAACACAGGGAATTATACCCAATATTCTATGACAATCTATGTGGGAAAAGAATATAAAAGAGGATGAATGTGTGTATATGTATAACTGAATCACAATTTTGTAAAACAGATATCCTTCAATAAAATTTTAAAAAATGAAAAAAGGAAGAAACTCTCTAAATACATATTTTACAGACAAAAAATTATAAAGCTGTGTGTTAGAAATTAAGACTGATAAATATTAAAAATATTTATTAATGAATTTAAAGATCACATCAGTAATCTTATTACATGTGAACAAAAAATGACACATTTTTTGAAAAAGAAAAAACATAATCTCTTGAATGTCAATGAGTTATTTGGTTTTAATGATTTGAAAAATTTAGCAGTTAATATATAGTGAGCCTTATTTCATTATTATTCTTGCATCAAATTTTGATAAAATGTTAATGCCATTTCACATTTTGTGTCATTATGCAATTCAGTGTTTGAGCACACACAATGTCAACGTGATACATATTTGTAAATATGGAATACAACAAACCACTTACGCTAAGAATAATAGCACTGAACTGTGTTTTTCAAAATCATTTATTCAAATCATCACAAAATATATGCTATAGAACCCACAAACACATTGCTGATATATTAAAGCTCCTAAGAATAATAAACATAATAATGAAAATTGACATAAAAACATTAAGCTGAACAGCAAAAATTGTTTAAACTACAGTCATTAATCCTTTCACTGGATATTAAATATGAGAATATTAGTTTATTATTAGTACTATTCATTTTAGTAATTAGTATCAATTTTCTGATGGCATTAACTGCAGTGCAAAATAAATTCAATTTTTTAACTTCAGAAGTCATCATTCATAATCACATAGTAGAAGAAATGATCATATCAAAAAGTGATGCAAGATAATACCATTTTATTTTTACTTTGAATTGATTATCATGAACAACTGTGAGAAAGTTCAGTTAGCTAATTAACTGTTCTGTAAGAGTGAGTGACTTAATTTTTCTTTTGGAATGAGAGTAAAATTTACCCAGCCTGCAAAAAAATATATTTTCCTCATGATTGTCTCAACTAAATGTTGGTCTTGGCCCAGACATTTTTGGGGTGAGGAACAGGGTGGGTGAGAGGCTTGAGGAGGGAGGAAAGAGCAACCACTCTCAGGGAATCTAAAATAGAACCACCGACCAGTTGCATGCCTTAAGTGAAAGCATAACAGAACTGTTATGGCGCACAGTGAATTGCCACTCTGAAATTCTTAAAAAGGTACAGTTATGCCTGCTTCTCTAAATGATGCTTCCTATGCTAATGTTCTTCCCTATCTGATAATCTCTTGTCTTTCAAGATGCATCTCATAAATCATTTTTATGAGATTTTCACTAATTATTAGCTAAGTTAAATGTGTCCGCTACTATGTTTCCACAGCCTTTTACTCAGACCCTTTTCCCTACTATATTTTTACATTACTCTATTAAATTTACTCTTTACTCCTCTTCAGTGTAAACTACTCTGTATCCAATTTAAACTGATGAGTCTCCCAGCTTCCCCCCAAGCAAATGAATTATCCTTCAACTCCTACTTCCCCCTAAAAGTGAAAACACATATTTCACAGAGAAATTACAAGTCAAATAAGAATGCTCTAATTTTCCTGCAACCATATAAAACAAACTAACACCAACTTATCCCCTTCTTCCTGCCTTTTGTAAACTGAGGACCTGTCCTTTGACCTCTACACAACATAAACCTGCACCCTGGGGTAGGTCCTCCTACTCTCAGGATTAATATTATCATTTAATTACTTTCCTCCTTTGGGATCAACTTTTCATCTTATCTTAATCATTTTTCTCCTCACTTAAACAGCGTAGTTTCAAAGATTTAACTTCTGCCAACCACTGTGTTCACATACATATTATTCCTCATTATTCATTGGCCTTTGAGGAATATTCAGTATTTTTCAACATTCCTTTATCTTGAAAGATCTGCTTTCCATAGGCTTCTACGGCAATGACATCACACTCCCTTTATTCTTCTAATTATTCTTCTAATGTCTTTTTTTGGGCAAAAATTTCTTGCTCTCCTTTGCTGGTTTATACTTCTGTATGCAGCTGTTAAATATCGGAAATATGCAAAGTTCTCTACTAGACTCTCTTCCTAATCTGTCCTCTCCTGTGGTAATATCTTCTACATCCTCATGTCTTTCTATCAAATTGCTCCAAACTTAATCTATGAGATAACCAGCTACCTTCATGACATTCCTCTTGCAAGTTTCCAAAACAAAACATGTCCAAAAGTAACTAATGATCTCCTTTTTCCTTATTATTCCCCCAAACATTGTTTTCATTCAGTTATCTTTACCTTTTCACAAAATGGAAACTTGAAATTTAACTTTTTTCTTTTTTTCTTTTTTCCATTATACCCAGCTGTGCAGCATGGTGACAGGGTTACACATACATATATGGATTCATCACAAGTGGTTAGACATAGTTCCCAGTGCTATACAGTAGGATCTCCTTGCTTTTCCAGCCCAGAGGCAAAAGTCTACAACTATTAACCCCAGACCCCCCTACCATCCCATTCCCTCCCCCACCCTTTTGGCCACAAGTCTGTTCTCCAAGTCCTTGGTTATCTTTTCTGTAGAAAAGTTCATTTGTGCAGTATATTAGGTTCCAGTTATTAGTGATATCATATGGTATCTGTCTTTCTCCTTCTGACTTACTTCACTCAGTATGAGGGTCTCTAATTCCATCCATGTTGCTGCAAATGACATTATTTTATTCTTTTTTATGGCTGAGTAGTATTCCATTGTATATATATTAACTTTTCTTTATATCTTTACCAATTTTATTATAGAGTATACATATGAACAAAGGGATAAACAAGCACATAGGGTGATGTCAGGAAGGGTTCTGAGTAACTCCTGCATGTAGGAGCTTCTATCCCTATGAAACTAGGGTGTGACCCACCTTCCTAGCATGTGGTAATATTCACCAACCCAGATGTTCATCGAATGTCATTGTTAATTGATTTATTTCTTGTTTTTGGAAAGTTAACTTTGATTTCTCTCTTGCTCACAATCCCTCCATATTTTAATCTAACACCAAGTCGTATAGTTTCTACATGACATATATCTCTTAATCCCATTTACTTCCATTTCATTTCCATCCTGTAGTTTAATCTACCATCACTTTCCATCTGGACTATTTTCATAGTCTTTTCACTGTCTTAATTTAAGTATAATTGATTTTCAATATTATATTAGTTTCAGGTATACAACATAGAGCCTCAATAATTTTATAGAATAGTATTCATTTAGCATTATGAGAAAGCAATATCTGTATTTCCCAGAACTGTACAATACATATTTGTTGCTTATATATTTCATACATAATAGTTTGTATATCTTAATCCCATATGCTTACATTCTTCCTCCCCTTTTTCTTTCCCCACGGGTAACCATTTTTTTGCTTTCTATATCTGTATATTTAGACTCTGCTGTCTGTTTCTTTTCTGCTTCATACAATTTTTTTTTTTTTTAGATTCTGCCTGACTTATTTCATTAAATATAATATCCTCTAGGTCCATTCATGTATTTGCAATGGCAGAATTTATTTTTTATTGCCAAGTTTGTGCGTGTGTGTGTGTGCGTGTGTGTGTGTGTGTGTGTGTGTGTGTGTGTATACATGCACCACATCTTCTTTATTCATCTGTTGATGGACACTTTGGTTGCTTCCATAACTTGGCTATTGTAAATAACACTGCTGTGAACATTGGGGTATATATATCTTTTCGAATTAACATTTTCATTTTTTCAGATATATACCCAGGGATGGAATTACTGGATCATGTGATAGTAGTTCTGAATTAAGCTTTTTGAGGAAGCTCTATACCTTTTTTCACAGTGGCTGCACAAATTTACATTCCCACCAACAGTGTAAAATGTTCACTTTTCTTTACATCCTATCCAGTATTAATTATTTGTAGATTTTTTTATGACAGCGCTTCTGACAGGTGTGAAGTGATATCTCATTGTGGTTTTAATTTGCATGTCGTAGGTGATTAATGATATTCAGCATCTTTTCATGTGCATGTTAGCCATCTGTATGTCTTATTTTGAGAAAGTTTGTTCAGGTATTCAGCCCATTTTTGGTTGAGTTGTTTCTTTTATGATGTTGAGTTGCATGAGCTGGTCATATATTTTGAATATCAACCACTGTCAGTCCTACCATGTGTAAATACTTTCTCCTATTCATTTTGTCTTTTCATTTTGTAAGTGGTTTCCTTTGCTGTACAGAAGTTTTCAAGTTTAATTAGAACCCACTTATTTATTTTTGCTTTTATTTATTTTGCCTTAAGAGGTAGATACCAAAAAATAGCTCTGTGATTATGTCAGAAGTTGTTCTGCATATATTTTCTCTTAGGAATTTTATGGTTTGAGGTCTTACCTTTAGGTCTTTTATACATTTTGAGGTTATTTTTGAGTAGGTTGTCAGAAAATATTCTAACCTCATTCTGCTATATATAGTTGTCCAGTTTTCCTGGTACCACTTATTGAAGAGATTGTGTTTTTGCCATTGTATATTCTTGCCTCCTTTGTCATAGATTAATTAACCAGAGGTTCATTGGTTTATTTTTGGGCTCTCTATTCTGTTTCATTGATCTGTTTATCAGTTATTTTGCCAGGACCATGCTGTTTTAATTGCTATAACTTGTAGGATAGTTAATCCTAACAGAGAGAGCAAATATTATCAGAACTAATAAATGAATTCAGTAAATTTGCAGGATATGAGATTAATGTACAGAAAGTATTTTTTGTTTGTTTGTTTTGTTTTGTTTTTGTGTTTTCAGGGCCGCACCTGTGGCATATGGAGGTTCCCAGGCTAGGGGTCGAATCAGAGCTGTAAGCCACCAGCCTACTCCAGAGCCACAGCAACACCAGATCCAAGCCATGTCTGAAACCTACACCACAGCTCATGGCAATGCTGGATCATTACCCCACTGAGCAAGGCCAGGAATCAAACCCACAACCTCATGATTCCTAGTCGGATTTGTTAACCGCTGCACCACGACAGGAACACCAGAAACTGTTTTATTATGTACACTAATAATAAACTTTCAGAAGAGAAAGCAAGTAAACAATCAATTTTATCCCATTTAAAATTGTATCAAAAGAAATACAATACCTAGGAATAAACTTAGCTAAGGAGGACAAAAAGCTATACGTTGAAAACTATAAAATATTTATGGAGGAATTTGAAAATGATGCAAAGAAATGACAAGATATAACATAAAATAACCGTACTACCCAAAACAGTCTACATATTTATTTCAAACCCTATCAAAATATCCATGTTTTTCACAGAACAAGAACAAATAATCCTAAAATTTACATGGACTCATAAGATTCTAAATTGCCAAACAATTTTGAGATAAAAGAACAAAGCTGAAATCATCATGCATCCTGACTTGCATTTTTAGACTTATATCTCCATACTTTGGATTTAATGTTATTTTTAAAAGTCTGCTAACCTAACCATGTTAGGCAATACTTAAAATCTTCCTGCTTTCTGTGACACAAGAGAAATTCCAATATTTGCAAACTGGTAAACCTGCCTTTTTTAAGCTATATTTTTGTTTTGTTTTTAGCAAGCTTATCTCTTTTCTTTTGCTAGCTTTAAGGAGGTATATTTAACATACAAAAACACTTTACATAACTAATATGTGCATCTTGATGAATTTAGAAATATTTACACATACGTGACACCATCACCACAACCAAAGCAATAAACATATCCATCATGTCCAAAAGATTTCTTATGTCCCCTTTTATTTCCGTGTGTGTGTGAATATGCTTGTGTGTGGTAAAATTGCATAGATTAATTTGCCTATGAATTTTATTTTTATGTAATTTATATTGAATTTCAGCAAGATATGCATGTCTTGTTTTGTCCTTAGCAATAAGAATAGTAGTAATATTCAAGTGCATTTTATTTTCCAGTTTACATATGAAAAAAATAACTTTCATAACACTTTGTCAAGTATGAGAATTATCTACAGATAATAATGTAAGTTTAGGACAAAGTTAAATAGTATTTAAATTCTCAAAAAATTTAATTTGGTTCACAAAAGTCTAAATTTATTTTTACATATGCTACATTTTATTCTTTAATTGGAATATTTCCAAGATAGTTTATGTTATTTTAGCACACTGAACATGTATTTGCATCTTCAAACTCTTATATGTGATGAAATATATGATGTACAACAGACTGGTTGAGTTTAAAGCTAAACAAGGTTTAACTGATGTTTTTTACAATCCACAACAATCTTTTTTCCTTTCTTTCCTTTTTTTTTTGCAGTCCTGCACCCTGCAGCATATGGAGCTCTCAGGTCAGGGATCAGATCAGAGCCACAGCCTCAAGCCAAGATGCAACTGTGGCGATGCTGGATCCTTAACCCATTTTGCTGGGCAGAGGATTGAACCTGTGTCCTAGGGCTCCCAAAATGCTGCTGATTCCATTGCACCATAGCAGGAGCTCCTACACTTTACAATTGTTAGTCAACCTATCAAGACAATAAGATTTATTAAATGTATTATATCCACATAAACATATATGCACATACATATATGTAATGTTAATATAATATTTTCTTGAAACATATCAAGTGTTTTACAAGTGTTTTATCAAGTGTTTTACAAGTGTTTTATCAAGTGTTTAATCAAGTATTAACACTAAACATATCAAGTGTTCTGTCAGGCTTAAACTAAGAGCTGAATGGTATCATTCAATATGTCATTTGGTCTTTCACTTGAATCTAACACTTTACTAATTATCATCTCGAATTCAAGAAACATACAACACAAGTTTTAGCTTTCCAATAAGACTCACTTTATAATGGAAACTTTGAGGAGAAAATAACTGACAATTAGAATCCATGTTTTTTTTTATTTTTATATTTGTTTATTTTTGTGGAGAGGTGGATGGAAGAAATGGCAGTTAATGAAATACTCAAAAGGGATCAAGTCAGATTCCTCTTTATACCAGAGTATAGTTCCATAGTAAGAAGTTCCCTTATCAAAAATAAGAATATATTTTTCTAGTTTTTTAAATTTTATTTCATATTTAAGCAATATGCATAGTATTAGACACTGCTACTTCTGTTTGTGCAGCAGCATAAGATCACAGCAAGATAGATGATAGATAGATAGACAGACAGACAGACAGACATTTTATAATATCTGGTATGACTTACCTTATTAATCTGGGGTAAAAATATAATCACATTTCTTGCTTTTCCAAATAATCACTTTTACCATTACCTGTCTTATTAGCAGGGAGTATGGTATTTCCCTCATCAAGGATGTCTCTATCCAAAAAAAAAAAAAAAAAAAAAAAAAAAAGGAGTTCCCGTCGTGGCGCAGTGGTTAACGAATCCGACTAGGAACCGTGAGGTTGCGGGTTCGATCCCTGCCCTTGCTCAGTGGGTTAACGGTCCGGCGTTGCTGTGAGCTGTGGTGTAGGTTGCAGACACGGCTCGGATCCTGCGTTGCTGTGGCTGCGGCGCAGGCCAGTGGCCACAGCTCCGATTAGACCCATAGCCTGGGAACCTCCACATGCCGCGGGTGCGGCCATAAACCCGCGGCCATAAAATGACAAAAGGCAAAAAAAAAAAAAAAAAAAAAGGTTGTCTCTATCCAGCTGTTTAAAAAAAGTCTTGATTGAGTTATCAAATCTAAAATGAGTGTATATTCTTCCTTAATTCACCAAGAAGAGAGATCTTTAATGGCTGGTAAATCCAGTTCTGCTGTTTCATTTCCCTAACCTACAGTATTGCTGTTGATTGACATAATCTCATGGATGTTTTGTCTACTACAAGGTATGGCATTGATAGTCAGGTTCTTTGAGCAAAAATATTGGAAACCATTCTTAGTCTGCAAAATTGGAATTATCTTATTTCTTACATGCACAAATGCTTTATTCTAAAGCTCAGATACCATCAAGATGGCAGCTGTTTCCAGCATCACTCAAATTGTAGAATTAAACAAACATTTTTATTTGAACAATACGCTACAAACATTACTTAAAATATTTTTATAAATAATTCACGTCTAAATTTGTTCTTTCTTCAACAAACTTTATTTTGTCATACTTCTATGCTTTTCCTGACATTAGATTTTGCACATGGTTGCTAAAATCCCATAAGCTTGTCTAACTTTGAATATGAGAATGCCTAGTGATTCTATTGAACTTTCCCATAAGATTCTGGTCTCTATATGGAAAAATAGCCACCATTTTCCATCAGCAGCTTTACATTCCAAAGGGGTGGCAAATTTTGGGAGGATAATCAAGGTCTCAAAGTTCTTATTACCCTTTTACCTGCTAGAATTATATCTGCATAAATAAAAGAGCTATTCTAATCCTACTATATAACCTAAGAAGACTAATAAATAATATTAATAATAATAAGAAAAAGAAGAAGAAAAAGAAGAAGAAGGGAAGAAGTAAAAGAAGAATATGAGAAATAATAAAACTATAAACTGTCTTAGTTCATCATCCACTGCATTTACATTACTTATGTGACAAATGGAAAGGGAGAATATTTACAAACTTTTCTTAAATGTAGATTACATTATGACTTTAATGGCATCCATAACCCAGCTTGATGTATTAGACAAAATGCTTTTCATCTGATAATTTTGGGAGGATGGGGAATCCGAAGGAAGATGCATGAAAACTGCATCATGATTATTACTACAGTAGTCTTCCATTTTCTTGGTTCGTCTTGATTGTTGATGGTTTTCTTGATTGTTGATGGGTTTCTAAACCCATTTTTTTTTTTTTTGGTCTTGAGGTGGAAAGAATGTAAGGATGGAAAATTGACATAAATCAGGAAATTTTGAAAACTCTCTAGATAGATGAATTACTTTATTTACGGGGCTACAGAATTCTTTCATGCCCTTTGTTCCCTGCCCAAATGCACATGGTAGGGCTCAAGTAGGGAATTCAAGCCAACCCATAATCAGTTGATCAAACTCTGAATAGGTTTACATTTAGCTTGGGAGCACAGATGCCACTTTCTAGTTTGACTTTCATGGGGGAAACCATTTTTTTTTTTTCCAATTAGTCTATCTGGTAAGGGTATGATTTTTACAATTTGTTAAAGACTCCTTATGTGTTAACAGAGACTTGACTTGTGTCTTTTGTTTAGACAGTAACAATCTCATATTGGTTTTTGGTTGTATTATTAATTTATCTCTTTGGCAATATGCCCCCACTCTACCACATGAAAAAAAAAAAAACCTAAGCAGTTGTATGTGAGGTTTGAAATATTTCCATGTGTCATTTATTAAATAAGAAAGAAAAGAATGAAAATAGATCAGTTCAAGAATTATTAGGGGTAATGGCCTTATTAAGACAGGTCAAAGTGGAATGTAAGTGAAGGTACCTGCTCAGTCATTTCAGGGATTTCTTGTATTAAACATCTCATTGAAGGAGAAAAAGGCAAAACATTACTGAGAGTTTATTCATCCCTTTATCCCCCATCTTCAATTTGCCTCTATAAACAATACTCACACTTCTGCTATTTGCGCAACAGATTCACTCTTGCTGCCAAAAAGACAGAACATCTGAAATCTGTTTTTAAGCAATGTCAGTTTTTCAAAGTAATAAGCACAACAAGAAGAAAAGAAACATCTGCTATCTGTAGACTTTTTTTTCCCTTCCTCCGAACATCAATCTAGCAAGTCTTTGGCAAGCAGCTCCTTGCACTTTAAGTCACAGAAATGTCAAAGGAGAGTGAAATGAGAGTGGATACCTCTGTTGAAATGTCACTTTGAAAGTAAATAAAATCAATTGAAAAAAAGACCATCTGAAAACAAGAAACTTAATGGTCAGGAGATGAGTTGTTACTGTACTCATAGTTACACACAGAAATGAAACTTTTTTCCCAAAGCACATTTCATAGTTATTGTTTTGAAGGGTAAATCACAGTAGACATGCACACAAATTTAAAATTTGTTGGCACTTACTGCCTTGAAATTAATTGATTAAGGTTAGTTTTTATTGAGATTAAATTAGTATGCTAATTAAAAACATATGTGAAAAATCTTAAGGTATTTCTATTTATAAAATTGCCTTCAGAAATAATAGTGATGAGTGTCAAAGAATTTTAATGTGCAGTAAAGAGTAAAGCCTGTAGATTCAGTATCTCTGGTTTAATTTTTCAGTTTCATCACTTAGCTGTGTGGCTGTGAACAAGTTATTTAAACACATAATGATCAAATTTCTAACCTGAAAATTTTTATAATAATAGTCCTTAACTGGATTTTTGTGAGTGTTAAAAACAAAACACTTAGAATTTTGTCTAGCATGCATGGGCACTCAGTAAATATTTGCTTATTATCATTAATAATTAAAGCATCCCTAATGATTCAGTGTTAGTCCTTCTATCATAAATCTATACATAAGGAAGCAATTTCCCCTTCTGGTTTTCATTTGCTGCATTGCTGGTATGACCAAAGGTGTTGACTCTTAAGCAAATATTTGTGTTGTGTAGATATACTCCATAGAAAGCTATCAGTAAATCTGGTAAAAATAGAAAGATCTTAAGACCGCAATCCAAATTTTGGTGATGAAGGATGTTGGATGATCTCCAAAGAGCTAATAGAAAAAAACAAAAAAAACATGGTCATTATAATTGAAACAAGAAATGATTATACAATCATTATTTGATACAATTGTTTGGCTGATCTGATGAGCTCTTATTATCCAGAACTAGTATGGAAAACTCCTCCACATCTCTAACTTCCATAATGTTTGCTTATTTCTTTTCCAGACTCATGTTCAACTTGTCTAACCTCTCTAATCTCATTTACATTAATGTAGATGTTTGCCTTTCTAGGTGAAAAATCTATAAATGAATTGACTTGGTTTGTGAGTCCAGGAACAAATTTACATGGGAGTTCTGGTTTTTTGTTTTTCTTTTTTAGCTTCACTCCTGGCATATGGAAGTTCTTGGGCCAGGGACTGAATCCAAACCAGAGCTGAGCTGAGACCTATGCCACAGCAATGGAGGACCATTAACTCACTGGGCCAGAATGGGAACTCACACACGGCAGTTTTTTAAACAAAATTCATTATAGTTTTATAATTTATTTACTTTTAAACTTTTAAAAAATAAATTTTATTGGAGTATGGCTGACTTACAATATTATATTAGTTTCAAGTGTAGAGCAATGTGAATCAGTTATACAAGTGTCTGTTATAGGCTTCAAGTCCCCTTCAAAGAGATTAAACCCAAAAGTCTCTGGCCATGTCTCATTGTAGTGCCCCTTCCCCCACCTTGACCAACCTGGGCTGTACACTCTTTCCTATAGAATGAATGTCACCCATTCCTCACCCTGCCACAATATAACCTGCTTCCCATGCAAATAATGTATCCTGCCCCAAATCAATCAAAAGATCGAATATGCCCCACACAGAGATAAAACAATACTCAGCCTTTATGCACAGCATAGGGGACTAAGGCAGGAGAAACTGGGTCCCACTCAGGTCCGTATTGTGGGATATAAAGGCAATCATAGGAGTTCCATTGTGGCTCAGTGGAAACGAACTTGGCAAGTATCCATGAGGACGCAGGTTCCAACTATAGCCTTGCTCAGTGGGTTAAGGATCCTGCATTGCAATGAGCTCTGGTGTAGGTTGCAGATGTGGTAGTCCTGCATTGCTGTGGCTATGGTGTAGGCTGGCAGCTATAGCTCTGATTTGACGACTAGCCTGGGAACTTCCAAATGCTGCAAGTGTAGCCATAAAAAGATAAATAAATAAATAAATAAATTAGACACTTGCAGAGTAAGTTGGACCCTCTTTTTCAACCCATGTGTGCTATCTGAAAATATAATTTCACTTTAATAAATTTATAAAACACCCACCATTCCAATGCTTTACTCTGGTGAAATGGGGACCGAGGAAACTGTAATTCTAACATATCTATTGTTTTACCCATATAGGTTATTACAAAACATTGAGTAGATTCTCTTGTGCTGTATAGTAGATTCCTGTTAGTTATCTACTTTATATATAGTAGTGTGTATATGTTAATCCCAACCTTTTAATTACTGCCCCATGGTTTCCCACTTGTTTTCTACATAATTTTCTGCTCCCTGAGTTCTTTTTTTTTTTTTTTTTTGGTCATTTCTGAAAGTTGGTCATTGATGCAGGGCACATAAAGATCATATAAAGATGGAGAGTATCTGTGAAATTTCTCCCCTCCTTAATGTTGACCCTGGTCTCCTCCATCCTCAGTATTCAGGTAGATATATGTGAACCTGAAATTTGGGAAACCAGTATCTGTTCTTCAATAGAATCTTTTTATCCCTAAAACTTGAAGTAAATTTTCTTTTATTGATATTTTGCTAAAATGAGACTCGTAGGGATATGGAATACTTTAGAGTGGCATTCCTGAATGCTATAAATCAGCCTAGAGACAATGCTATATTCAAGTTTTTAGAATTACAAATGCCACATGCCTTTTATGGTAGAGATTTTCCAGAATAAATCTCCTGCCAGACAAACTTTGTTTAGGTATCAGAGAATGGGTCATCCTTTAATCAGCAAGATAATTCAAAATGGAGCTATTTATAAAGTTTTACTAGCTGGAGATTTTACCTCTGTGTTTGTTTAGCATCTGGAAGAAAGTGAGATGGTTACCAGTTGCTTCCAGACCCTGTGAAGGTTTCCCTGTAGAACTATGCCACTCAAGCTAGTCATCATGTCTACGTATGACTTTCCTCCAAGGAGCACATCAAGGAGGTAATATCAAGAAATTATACTTGGAGTTCCCCTCATGGCTCAGTGGTTAACGAATCCGACTAGGAACCATGAGGTTGTGGGTTCGATCCCTGGCCTCGCTCAGTGGATTAAGGATCTGGCATTGCCGTGAGCTGTGGTGTAGGTTGCAGACGTGGCTTGGATCCCGCGTTGCCGTGGCTGTGGCAAAGGCCGGCAGCTACAGCTCCTGTTAGACCCCTAGCCTGGGAACCTCCACATGCCGCGGGTGTGGCTCTACATAAAGGCAAAAAAAAAGACAAAAAAAATTATACTTAATGATAACTGTTTCTAAGCCCCTATATAATACGGGTATTTTTTTCAAACATACCCCCATGCTTTAGTACTGTCACAATATTTGGAAATCAATATTAAATGACTGGTTGCTTTTGCAATGTAGCATCCATATTAGCATTGGATATATTATAATTTTCCCTTTGTAGCAGTTTTGCAATCAAAAATTTTTAGTCTACATTTCTTTTTGTCTCTAACCCTTATCCACATACACAGTATTTCCTTTGCATAAAGGTTGTGACAGTCATAATGCAGTGTCCTAACAAAGGCAACTTCTTTTTTTGGTTTGATAAAACATTTTAGAGAAGTTGCATTTACAAAGTATTTAATATCAGGTTTAGGGTTTTATGTGCAAGAACAATACTGTCTTTATTGGGAAGATAAAGTCTGCTTTTCAGAATGATTGTTTTTAGCTCTAATATAGTTCATGCTGAAAGACTGTTACATACGATGGATATAGAAAACTCTTGTCTGTTAATATGACATTTCTTTTCTTTGGCACTTTTTTTTCAGAAAGCCTAATAATGTAGAAGAGAAGGAAAAAGATAAAGTGAAACTCAAGATGCTCTGTTGAGTAATGTCTTTAAATAAGCAACTCTATGACTGGATAGATTACTCTTTATTAATTTTCTGCTTTCTGTTATACCCAATGATAATGTTTAATTCATTCAGCCTATGATTTTTCCCCTTTGATAAGTTAATACAAATATATGTCCAGAATCATTAGTAAATACACAATAGTAAAAATATTTTTGGCATGGTATCACATATGATAATTCTAATTGTTCTTAATGTCACTTCATATTGAAACACTGATATCTTCTAGACATGTAAGATTATTTAACACTCTATAAATGTACCTTGTAATTTTTATGCCTTTTTATATGCACAGATTCCTGACCTAAATTGCTCTTTAACATTTTTGCACTTTTGAAATCTTATTCATCTTTCAAAACCAATATAACTGTTTCTCTAAAAGGCTTTTCTTGATGCCTTTATTCAAATAGATTTCTCATTTTTGTTTTTATAGCAGCTGACTGTGTAATAAATATAGTATTTTGCCCAATTTGCCTTGCAATTTAAATATATAAGGTACGAACAATATACCACTTAATAAATTTTAATAAATATTTACGATGAGAGTAATAATGTAAGATGTAAATAAAAATATTAAAAATCACATGAAGGATATAAGAAGGCTCCATAAATACCCACTGGAAAAAAATTAGTAAATCTGAGAAAAAAATCCGAAACTCTGAACTGGATTTGAGATGGTACAGTATTGGCCAGTGTTTGTCTTATTTTAAACAATAAGAGTAGGAGAATTAAATAAAGTGTGAAACCATTTCCAAAGCACTTGTGGGAGAAATTTTGCCAATATGCTATAAGTATTCCAGTCCCATTGGTGAGGAAAGTACTATGAAAAAGTGGATGTATTTGGCTATTACAGATATTAAATATTCAATTTACCTCATGCAGCTTTGAGATTTCATGTTCATCAAGTAAGCTTTTTTTATTGTGACTTGCCTTCCTGTAAAGGTTTCCCAGAGAGAAAAGACATTCATCATGTCACTATTGAGTCTTGTGGTCTGTGTGGCAAGAATGTTTTATTGCAAAGAAGTGCATTGACATTCTGTTTGTATACCCAACTCATGAACTTGGTTAATAATATATGTATGGATCTACACAGATTGAGGAGAAGCACATATATCATAGCAATTTTATCTGTGACACTTCTTGGAGATGAGCCAATAGGATTCACATTCTTCAGAGGAGTTGTGATATCGACATGAGAATTCAAAAATATTAAACATTTATATATATTATAATTAGTTTTACATTTTTTACCATATTTTTTAGCACATACAAGCAGGTCCTATGTCTTATTTATGCCTAATACAAATGTTGGATTGCAGTCTTTCAGCAAATATTTGCTGAATTGATTATGTGAGTTTGTATCTTCTGTTATTGTCATTTTAAATCCAGTCTTTGATGGTTATGGCATTCACTCACTCATTCACTGGTTCATACAAAATATGTTGTATCCCTTCCATGCGTTAATATGTATTTAGGTGTGCATACTTTCTAAATAGCCCTATAGCTTTTGAGAAACAAACCAATTCACCTGACATAGTCGCTAAATTTAGTTTTACTTGGTGAATCAGAAACTGGTTTTCCTACAACATCCTTCCTTATTTTTCACTTAGACATTGAATTATATCTGTATACACTTTTAATAACTGAAGATTACATTTCTCAGCCTCAATTTCAGCAATATTTAGTCAATATTTAGCAATATTTCCTTCTCCTCTACATCCAGGCTAAAGAGATTGATCAGGGAGTGATGACTTCAACTTGGGTACTATTGAAAGCTAGGGACATTCCATCCAATGACTCTTCTACTCTTTTTATAGCTGGAATATAGACTTGATAAATGGGATCTTGGCCTCTCTCTGACTCTGAAATGGAGGCAATGTGTTCAGGACCTCAGATTTATAAGCTAGAAGGATCTTAGGTAACTAATATCATGGAGTCACTTGTGATTTCGGGACTGAGCTATTAATTGAAACAGAAATTAAACTTTAATATTTATTAGGTACTGCTTTTTGGCCTTTATAATAGCAGCTTATCCAGCATAATAATAACTACAACTGGATTTAATTTAAAATTTATAATAACGTTTTGAAAAACGTTCACTTTTTCTTTGCTGTTAGGGATATATATATAGAAAAAATCATACTGGTGTACCGATGGGCAAAATATAAAAAAACTAAAAGACTCTGTCTTTTTCTACATCACCCTCTCTCAGCCCTCTCAGTCTTTCATCTTTTATATAGCACCTCTCAATATATTAGAGATGGGAGACTTTTGTCTGCATTTCCCCAATGCAGAGCAGGAATTTTAAGCAGAGAGAATATTAGCTTTTCTGAAAATAATGTTATGAAGAAGTTTTAACACTATAAAATAAAACAGCTTAAAGAAATATGTGGTTTTGGAGTTCACAGCATGTCTCAGTGGTAATGAACCTGACGAACATCCATGAGGTTGCAGGTTTGATCCCTGGAATCACTCAGTGGGTTAAAGATCTAGCATTTCCATGAGCTGTGGTATAGGCCACAGATACAGCTTGGATCCTGCATTGTTCTGGCTGTGGCATAGGCCAGCTGTTAAAGCTCCAATTCAACCCCTAGCCTGGGAACCTAAAAAAAGATGAAAAGAAGAATTAAAAAAAGAAATATGTGGATTTATTGAATATATATGTGACTTTTAAGGAATTGACTTTTTTCAGTATATATATTACAGGTCAAAACTTATTCCTTTCCCTGATCATTCCTTATCACTCCTTCCAATAAAACCTGCAAATGTTTCCCAATTTCAGTTGCAAGACCTGGACTTAGCTGCCTTGATTTGTCTATTGCTTTAATAAACATTGCACTGTTTTCCCTATCAAGTGTCCCATACTCATTCTTTTGGGAAAAAAAAAATATCTCTTTACTAGCACAATTAACTTTACATTTTACAGATCTCCAGATTCCCAATTCATCATCATAGATGTTTTTACTAGTCTCAAGCTGACTAGGCCTAATAGTATGTCACACTTAATCATCATGATTTGATAAATGTTGCATGTGTGGTGTAAAAAAGAAAATCAGAGGGCCAAAATATTATTATTAGATATGGTTGTTCTCAATATGAAAAGTTAAAGATACTGGTGGCCATGATACTCATAATGATATTGTTTTTTATCTTTAATGAACTTTTAATGAGTATTTTTTGCATATTTGCTTTTGTTTTTGTTTGTTTTATCTTTTATCCAGGCCAAGGATTGAACCTTCATCCCAGCAGTGACCCAAGCTGTAGCAGTGATGATTCTGGATTCTTAACTGCTAGGACACCAGGGAGCTTTGATTGTCAATGTCTTGTTGCTTTCCTAACACAAAGGACATTGACCTTGTCTATGAGGTCAAAATTGGATTTTTCCATTTTTCACTTTCAAGGTTCTGGAAAGGTAAAACAATATGGGAGCATGGATAACAAACTTTTCAGGGCCAGACCCAGATTGTCTACATAATTTAGCCAATTGCCTTTTTTTTTTTTCATTGCCAAAAGTTAGCCATAGACCACATTTTAGATCAAACCTATTGAGAAATATAGTCGTGTAGATGGCCATTATCGCCATGAGTTTTTGTGGATCAAATTTTATAATATAATTTGGAATGAAAAACCTAGCAAAAATACAGAAAATGCAGTTGTAATATGTGACTATAATATTTCCTCTCAGGAAATGAAGATAAAATTAAGAAATAATGAGTGAAGCTGTTCATCAATTGTAACAAATGTACCATTCTGGTGGAGGATGTTGAAAACAGGGGAGGCTTGTTCATGTATTAGACAGGGAGTATAAAATAAATCTCTGTAATTCCCTTCAATATTGCTGTGAACCTGAAACTGCCCTAAGAAAATAATATATTACAAAAACAATGCACATATGCCCACTTAACCCCCTCTCCACCCATCGCAAGTATTCTATATACAGATATCCTCACATATTTTCCTTTCTTAAGAGATTAGTCAAAAATTGAGCTATGCAGCACAAATGGATAAGAACAGAAAATAGAAGGTGAAGATGCTGAAATTATAGCACAAAGAGTTAATTTTGGCTTCTACCAGGTTACATTCTGAAGAATTTTAAATGTAAAAAATAATTCAACTTTTTGTGAACTGAACAGGTTTTTTGTTGTTGATCTATGAAATAAATAGGGTATTGCCTGCAAAACAGCAAAAACAAAATGAGTGACTCTATAGAAGTCCAGAATATCACAATTAAGGAGGTGAATCTACCACATGTGTACTAAATGCATTAATTCTCTGAGGAGATTATAGCTGTAGATGATATACAAAATGATGATTATACTTTAGGTTACAAAAAAATCAATAATTTATAAAAAGTGAAAATATAAACTCTTCTTGGAATAAATACTATATCTTATCTAAGTAAAACTAGAAATTAATACAAATATTTCAAACAAAGGAAAATTTACTGCAAGAATCAAAAAAATAAAAAAGAACCCTAAGAATTATTTGTTTTGACTTTCATTTCCAAAAATATGGTGTACTAAGTAGCTGGAAAGAGTCCCTTGATAATTAAAAACAGCTCAATATCATGTAAAAAATCTCATATATAGCCACGTGCTAGCAAAAAATATAAAGAATCCTCAGACAAAAATTACACAAAGACAGGAACTCAGAGAAATAAATAGAGCATGAACAACATTTTTTCCTTGAGGGAATTTTACAAACTTAGTGAAATAAGTATATGCTTTCTTTGCTACCTAAGATTTATGGAACGGATAGAACCCAAGAGAGACCAAGAGACAGCATCTCAAATATCCATGTCCTCAGTTTAAGGGTAAAATGAAAATAAAAATAGCGTCACCATCTTCAACCAGTACCTACAAATGAAATGCACCACGAGAATTTGTAATAAGGAACAAGACTTCACAAGAGACATTTCTCAAATTCACTATGACTGAGTGGTCAGAGAAATTTAAAACACAGAATGTTATACAGAGTCTCAGAATATTATTTCCCTTGTGTGTCTTATGGAAATAAAAGTAAAAATCCTTCCTGTATTAACTCAACTCTAATCCATGTCTTCTATATGTGCACAGCTAAATTTTTCTAGGAAATTAACTATACACAGTAAGTAAATAAATATAACTAAGAAAACACACACATACACATACACATAAGATAACATGAGTTGAAATCAACAGAAAAATTAGACAACAAAAGCAGAACCACAAAGTTCCCAGTTATTGGAACAATCAGTAGAAAATTATGATTAATACAATAAATCCTTCAATAATCAGAAGTTAGATGTAAAATATTCATACAGAGCAAACAAATTTGAAAAAAGAGAGAGCTCTAGAACTTAAAAAATAAAATTACCAAAGTGAAAAACTCAAGGAATTCCTGTTATGGTTCTGTGGAAATGAATCTGACTAACATCAATGAGGATGTAGGTTCAATCCCCGGCCTTGCTCAGTGGGTTAAGGATTCAGTGTTGCTATGAGCTGTGGCCTAGGTCACAGACATGGTTTAGATCCAGTGTTGCTGTGGCTGTGGCACAGGCAGGCAACTATACCTCTGATTGGAACATTAGCCTGGGAACCACCATATGCTGTGGGTGCTGCCCTAAAAAGCAGAAAAAAAAAAAAGGAAAGCAGACAAAACATTTTTATAATTTTAGAGGTTAGGATATTAGTTAAACTTGGAAATGATTGATCTAATTTGTGTAAGGGGCAGTGGCAGGTGCATTTCTGCGGTATTTACTGTAACCCAGGTTGCATAGGTGTATAGTTTGTAAAATTCACTGAGTTCTAGACATGATTTTTATGTCTACCTGTGTTTTGAGTATACATATGTAAATAGTTTTATATGTATATAATCTACCTATTATCAGGTTTAACAATTAACTCATATTCAATATTAAATTTTGCTTTATTTATATTTTTACTTATTAGCTTCAAAATGTTATCTTTGAAGGGATAACGACTGCAAAGCTTCCAGAACTGATAAAAGACATCTAGCCACATACTCAAGATGTATAACTAATTCCAAGAAGGATAAAGTAGAATAAATCTACACCCAGGAACTACTGAAGGAAAAAGCCCCAATAATGAAAAATACAGAATAATATGCCATAGGTAATTTACATCAATAATTAAAACAGATATAAATTACCTAAATATTGAAATTTGAGACTGGATAAAGGAATATAGCCTAGATATATGTTAATTGCAAGATAAAAAATTCAAACAAAAATTCAGGAAATTTTAAATATAAAGAAAAAGGTGACACAAAATAATGCAAAATCAACAACATCTGTTGTGCTAACATCAACACCAGATAGGAAAAAACAAACAATTATTAAAAGCAAAACTAATTACGAGAGATAAATAGGATTCCTTCACAATGATAAAAATTTCAAATCACTATGAAAGAAAAAAAATTAGTTTACTTACATAGCACAGCTTCAAAATGTGTAGAAATTTTAAGAGAAAATAACTAAATATATGAATATAGTTGGAAATTTTAAAACATTTGTATAAGAAATTTATAGAATAAATACTCAAAGAATGCATAGAAAATTGAAAAAGTTTTAAAGGTTGAGCTATATATATATATTGTAAGAGCTACGTAATATTCTATAGAGCACTATATCTAACAACTAGAGAATACATCGTCCTTTTAAACATATATTAAATATTCACTTTCTATAAAGCATGCTTCAACAATTGTAAAGGGTTCGGAAAGTCATTATAATCAATATTACATAGAAAGTGAGTAAGTTAAAAAAGTAAAAATAAAGTGAAAATGAGAACCAGAAAAAATATATTTAAAAACAGTGAAAATCTTCAAATTCTCATGAATCAAAGTCACAGTGCTACAGGAAATTTAAAATATTTACAAATTGAAATCTATAAAATATTTTAAAACTTGTTAGCTGAATACATAATATTTAGAGGGACAATTGTGACAAATCAGGTGTTGACAAATCCATCCTGCTTCTATTTTAAACAACTATTAAGATTTTTTTGGTACACTTATAAAGAATTGTGAAAAAATAAAAAGATATGTGTATCTTCAGCAGAGTCTGTGTCTGGCCCACATAACTTCAAATATTCACTGTCTGCTGATTTATAAGGAAATGTTTATTGACCCCTGGCTTAAATGCTAAAATAGAAAAGAAAAATTATGAGCTTAGCAGAGTATATTTCCTAAGGCATTGATAAAAGACTTGTAAAGTAAACCTAAAGAAATTAGAGGAAAACATTCAAGATAAGAGTAGAAAGTAATAAAACAGAAATCAGACATATGGTTGCTATCAACAAAAGCCAAAGTTGTTTCCTTGAAACGTCTAATAAAACTGGCAAGCTTCTGGTGAGACAGATCAAGAAAAAGGAAAAAAAAAGAGTAGGTACACATAAACAGTACTAGAAATAAAACAGGAGATAGTAACATTCTTCAAACCTTAAAAAGTTATTAAGATACAATGAGCAAAAGGAGTAAAACCAGATGCCTCAGAGTACTAAAAGATAATAAGAAAATACTATGAAAAAATTGTGCTACTAACTTAAAACACTCATGATATTGGATATAAAACTTCTAAGTAAAATGTGAACAAATAAAATCCAGGTATGTGTGCAAAAAGAAAAACGATGCATCATAATCTAGTTAAATTTATTCCAGGAAGGCAGGTTGGTTGGATAAACATTAGAAAATAGTTGTATGTAATTCAGTTCAACAAATAAAAGAAACACATAATTATATTAATATATATCTAGGAAAACACTCAGTAGAATGTTTTCTCTGCATATATATGTTCACTATTCTAAAAAGTATTTCTGCAGTAGAATTAGAAGGGGACTTTCTTAGCCTGAAAAAATCTTAACAATATGAACCAAAAATTTTATTTATTTATTTACTTTGTATTTTTGCCTTATCTAGGGCCTGCGGCATATGGAGGATCCCAGGCTAGGGCCCTAACAGAAGTTGTAGCTGCCGGCCTTTGACACAGCCACAGCAACGCGGGATCTGAGCCGCGTCTACAACCTACACCACAGCTCATGGCAACGCCGGATCCTTAACCCACTGAGCAAGGCCAGGAATTGAACCTGCAACCTCATGGTTCCTAGTCGGATTCGTTAACCACTGAGCCACAACGGGAACTCCCTGAACCAAAAATTTTAAATCAGATACCATGTACTGATGTTAATTCTAGTTAATATGAGAAATAAGCCAAAGTAGACTACTATTGCTACTCAGAACTTCCTCTATTCAACATTGCTCTGGAGTGCCCAGAGAGTGATGGGAATAAGACAAGAAGTAAAAGTGAAAGAGAGAAGCATTGTAAAGAAACAGACAAAATTGTAATTATTCTCAATATAATGTGGTTTACATAGAAATTCCAATATATATTTATATGTAATTATTTGTTTGCGTAAAATTAACAATATCTTTATGTATAAACAGCAGGAATTGGATAGTAACAAAAAATATACTATATCCTAATATTTAGGGTAAGTAGTGTCAGCTTCTGTAACAATAAACCTTCCAAACCTCACTGACTTAACACAATAATGATTTATTGATTAACAATAATTCTATCAGGTGTTCCATGAGTAGGACTGCAAGTTTTATTCATGGGTTTTGTCTCTTTTTTAAACATGCATAATTACCTTCTAGGAATTCCTCAAATTCTTCTCAATGTGACATTTGAGAAAGTTTTTAAGTTTTTCAATTTACCTGAGCTAAAAACAAAACATCGTCATCCATTGATCCTATCACCCCAGACCTTGCATCTGGCAACCACCAATCTGTTCTCTGTAGCTGTGAACTTAGTATATATACATATATTTAGATACCTCATATAAGAAAAATCATAAAGTATTTGTCATTCTCTGACTTATTTAACTTAACATAATGCCTTCAAAGTCCATCCATGTTGTCATAAAAGGCAAGATCTCATTCCTCCTTTTTTTTTCTTTTTTTCTTTTTAAGACCACACTTGTGACATATGGAAGTTTCCAGAGTAGGGGTCTGATTGGAACTACAGCTCCCTGACACAGCCACAGTCACAGCAATACCAGATCTGAGCCATGTCTGTGACCCACACCACAACTCACAGCAACACCAGATCCCCAACCCACTGACTGAAGCCAGGGATTGAACCTGCATCCTTGTGGTTAATAGTTAGATTCGTTTCTGCTGAGCTATGATGGGAACTCCCAAGATTTCATTCTTTTTTATGAGTAAATAAATTTTAATTCTGTATATGTATACATATGTATATATATATATCGAAATTTCTTTATCCATTCATCTGTCAATAGGCACTTAGTTTGCTTCCACATCTTTGCTGTTGTAAATAATGCTGCAATGAACATGGTGACGTATATATCCTTTCAAAACATTGTTTTCATCTTTTTCAGATGAATGCCCAGAAGTGGAATTGCTAGATAACGTGATAACTCTATTTTTATTTTTTTAAGAACACTCCTTGCTGTTTTTCATAGGGATTGCATCAATATTCATTCCCAGTAATGGTGCATAAGTGTTTCCTTTTCTCCACATTCTCACCAACACTTGTTATTTCTAGCCTTTTTTATAATAGCCATTCTAACAAGTATTAAATGATATTGCAGTTTTGACTTGCAGTTCCTTGAAGTTTAACAATGTAGGTCATCTTTTCATGTACCTGTTATCCATTTGCCTGTCTTTTGGTAAATGTCTATTTAAATCCTCTGCCCATTTTAAAATCAGATTATTGTTTGTTTTTGATATTGAGTTTATAATTTATTTTATATTTATATTTTAAAATATAAAATATTTATATTTATAAAATATTTATATTTTATATTTTTTAAATATTAGACTTCTATCAGATAAATGACTTGCAAATATTTTTTCCCATTCAGTAGGTTGCCTTTTTATTTTGATGATGGATTCTAATGCTATGCAGAAGCTTTTAGGTTTGCGCAGTTTCTAGGTTTTTTATTTTTGTTTTTGTTATTGTTGCTTTTTTATTTATCTTTTATTTTTTAATGATTTTTATTTTTCCATTATAGTTGGTTTAAAGGGTTCTGTCAGTTTTCTACTGTACAGCAAACTGACCCAGTCATATATATATATAGCTATATATTTGTATACCTATACTCTTTTTCTCACATTATCCTCCATCATGCTCCAACGCGTGACTAGATACAGTTCACAGTGCTATACAGCAGAATCTCATTGCTTATCCATTCCAAATACAATAGTTTGCACTTATTAATATCAGATTCCCTGTCCATCCACTCCTTCCCCCTCCCTCTTGGAAACCACAAGGCTGGTTTCCAAGTCCATGAGTTTATTTTCTGTGAAAATATTCATCGTGATGTATTAGATTCCAGATATGCAATATCATATGGTATTTGCCTTTCTCTTTACTTCACTTAGTAGGAGAGTCTCTAGTTCCATCCATGTTTCTGCCAATGGCATTATTTTCTTCTTTTTATGGCTGAGTAGTATTCCATTGTGTATATATTACCACATCTTCTTAATCCATTCATCTGTCTATGGACATTTAGGTTGTTTCTATGTCTTGGCTATTGTGAATAGTGATGCAATGAACATATGGGTGCATGTATCTTCTTCAAGGAAAGTTGCTCTACTTTGTTCCTTTTTTTTTGATTGAACGCTTTCTATTTATTTTATGCTCGTATATTTTTCTTTTTAGTTTTTGTGAATGTAATGTTTGTATTGGTATGTGGTTGTCCTGTTTTTTAAGTCTGTTAACCCCTTCCTATATCTGCTTCCTTAAGCCTGATAGTCTCCTTACTTCTTTTTTAATTAGAGAACCCTTTCAGTATTTCTTTTAGAATGGGTTTAGTATTGATGTACTCTTTTAGCTTCCGTTTGTTGGAAAAATTATTTATTTCTCCTTCTGTTTTAAATGATATTTTTGATGGGTGGAGTATTTCAGGCTGCAAATTTTTCCCTTTTAGAACTTTGAATATATCTTGCTGCTCTCTACTGGCCTCTGTAGTGTTTCTGCAGAGAAATCAGCTGATAGCCTTAGGGGGGGTTCCCTTATAATTAATGCTTTGCTTTTTTACTTGCTGCCTTTAGAATCCTTTCTTTATCTTTAACTTTTGCAATTTTTACTATGTCTCAGCATGGGCCTGTTTGTGTTCAACTTGTTTGGAGCCCTCTGTGCTTCTGTATCTTCATAACTATTTTCTTTAGATTTGTAAAGTTTTCAGCCATAATTTCTTCAAATATATTTTCAACCCTCTTTTCTTTTTCTTCTCCTTTTGGAATTCCTATTATGCATAGGTTGGCCTTCTTTATATTATCCCATAGATCTCTTATTTTGCTTTCGGTTTTTTCATTTTGTTTTCTATCTGCTGTCCTGATTGGGTTATTCCATTAATATATCTTCCAAATCACTAACTTCTTCCTCTGCATTATTCATTCTGCTCTTTGGTGCCTTTAGGTCAGTTTCCATCTCTGCAAATGAGTATTCTAATTTTTCTTGGCTCCTACTTATATTATCTAGTTTCTTTCTAAAATAATCTGCATTACCATGTATATCTGTTCTTACTTCCCTCATATTCAGCCTTAAATCTTTCAATATTTTCACTATCTCCCTTTTGAGCTTAGTGCCTATTAGACTGCAGAGGTCTGTTTCATTATTTGTTGCTTCAGGTGAATTCTCCTGTTCTTTTAACTGGTAAAGTTTCCAGAGTTTCTTCATTTGACCTTTTTTTTTTTTTTTCTGTGAGCTTAGGGAAACCAAACTCTTGCTTTTGAGGGCTATTTCTATGCAAGAGCACCCCTTTGTACTTTTGAGGGTTTACTATTTGTTTTTCGCATGGGAGTTTGGTGATTTGCTGTTCATTTCTTCAGTGTGAGCAGGTTGATATCCCTAGGGTGCTGAGTGAGTATCAAGGGAGAAGGCAATGGGTAGGGCTAGTAGTCAGTGCCTGCCTGATTGCTGGGCTATTGACAATAGCAAGGACCTGTAGGAAAGTGGTGTAGGCTAATCCTAGTTGAAGGGCCTGGGAAGTGGTAAGATTTAGGTGGTAGCTGAAGCATTTGCTAGTGGTAGTAGCAGGGTGTGTGCGTTCCCAGGGGAGTGAGAGCAAAATAGGTGGTGTTGAGTTGCAATGCCCTCCTCTGTGGTGCCTTCTAAGGTGACTGGGACTGCAAGTGGTACCTATCCATGGACCCCTCGTGGTGGCGGGCCACGCCTACCTCTGGAGTAAGAGATAACTCGATGGTTTGCCCCTGCCACCTGTAGAAGCACCCCATCCCACTTAGTCCACACTGGCATTGCTGCATGGACTGCTACTAGTTGCAGGGTCCTTGAAATTGACAGTGATCAAGCATGTGTGGCCACTGCCTGAAGCATTTGTTAGTGGCAGCACATGTATTTCCAGGGGAGTAAGTTCAACAAGGCCTGGTGCTTCGTTGCAGTGCTCTCTTTTTGGCTGACCTATGAGATCATTGGGGCCACAGGTGGAGCTTGTTCACAGACCCCTAGTGGTAGCAGGCCACTTCTCCATCTGGTTTCTGAGATGACTACTGTGGTTTGTCCCACCACCTGAGATCATACAAGGGGCACTGCAATGTGCTTAACCCACCACTGCCCTTAGCTGAAGGCCCAACCACCCACAGCCCACACAAGAAGCACCCATTCTCCCCATAGCCCAAGCAAGTGGCCTATTGCCACCCATAGCCTGCCCCAGAGGCACCTTGCCCTCTGAAAGCCCACATGTACACAGATAGATTCCTTATGCAATCAGCCTCTCCTCCACTTGCCCTCCCCAGAAATGGTGCCTTGCTTCTCCTTTGGGGCCAGACCTCCTCCTGGGTTCCCTCAGCTGTGGTGTTCAGCTCTCCAGCCTGTGGCACAGCACTCCCTAGCCCCTCAGTCTTTATCCACACAGCCAATGCCAGTCATCTCCCTTGAACTGACCTCCAGAGCCTGAGTCTCAGCAGCCAGCCCTTGCTTGAGAGTCTCAGGCTGTGGTGTCCAGGGCAGTGGTGCAGATGGTCTGTGTGGCTCTCACTCTACTTTGCCCTCCTTTAGTCCGGCTGCTGCACTTTTCTTTGTGACTTTGAGGTCCCTCTGACTCAGCTGATCTCCCTGTTGGGTAGGTGGTTTCCCAGTGTATGGGTTCCTTTTCTCTCTCACAGCTCTCTCTCAGGAATTTTGATCCCATCCTGATTCAATCTCTCTCTCTCTCTCTCTCTTTTTCTCTTTTCTTCTACCAAGTTAAATGGAAGGTTTTTTCTTCCCCCTTTTTGGAGGTTTAAAAGTTCTTCTGCCAGTGTTCAGTAGATGTACTCTGTGAATCGTTCTACATGTAGAACATGATCTTTACCCTGATTTTGCTTTGAATGGCCAATTTAAAAAAATCACTGCCAAGGCCTGTGCCAAAGAGCTTGCTGCTTATCATTTTTTCTAGAATTTTTATGGTCTCAGGTTCATTCAAGTATTTAATCCATTTTGAGCTATTTTTTGTGTATGATGTTAAGATAATGGTCCAGTTTTATTATTTTGCATGTGGCTGTTTTAATTTTCCCAAAATAATTTATTGAAGAGGCTGCCCTTTTCCCATTGTACATTATTGGCTTCTTTGTTGTAAGTTAACTGACATATATACATGGATTTAATTCTGAGCTCTCAATTCTATTTCAATGATCTAAGTATCTGTTTTGATTATAATCGCATTGTATTACTACCTAAAATTTGGAACCATGATGCCTCCAGCTTTGTTCTCTTTCCTCAATATTGTTTTAACTATTTTGTCTTTTGTTTGTGATAATGATGTGAAAAAAATGCCACTGGGTTTTTATAAGAATTGTGTTGAACATGCAGATTACTTTGAGTAGTATGGACCTTTTGACAATATTAATTCTTTCAGTCCATAAGCACAGCATATCTTTCCACTTATTCATGTCACCTTCAATTTATTTCAGTAATATCTTAGAGCTTTCAATACACTTGTCTTTTACCTCCTCGGTTAAATTTATTTTTAGATTTTTTTTGGATGCAATTGTAAATGAGATTTTCTTCTTAATTTCTTTTTCTTATAGTTCATTGTTAATGAAAATAAAGTGGATTTTTGCATAGTAGTTTTATATTCTGCCCCTTTACCAAATTTATTCATTCTAACAGATTTTTGACAGTTATTAGGCTCTTGTATATATAAAATCATGTCATTTGCAAATTGTGATGGACTTATTCCTTTCCAATTTGGATGACTTTTATTTATTTTTCTTGTCTAATTGTTATGGCTGAGATTTTAAATTATATTTTGAGCAGAAGTGGCAACAGTGGACATTGTTGTATTGTTCCTGATCTTAGAGGAAATGCTTTCAACTTTTCAACATTTAACTACAGTGTGAGTTGTGGCTTGTTATATATGGCCCTCCATACCTGCTTTATTGAGAGTTTGTCAGAAGACTACCAGCAGAATTACTTTTATATTGAGCTTAAAATAAAGAAAGAAATAAAGGAAGGCTATTAGAAAATTTTACAGGCAGCAAACAGCCTGATAAAAATACTCAGTTCCAAACAGGTGATTCTTTTCAGGAAAGAAAGTGTATCTCAGAGAATAAATTCTCAAACCTCTGTGATGGAGAAGTGTGAAGGAAAATTAAAATAATATGTGACTCAGAGATGCAAAGATAGTAAAATCTATAAATAAAAATAAAGAAGGATTAACTATAATCAGGATAGTTGCTATTTAGGAGAAACAGATAAAAGGTCTTAATGGTGGCTCCTGGGTGTGCATTTTGTTATTATTCATTAAATTGTCCAAATATGTATTTAATCACATACACACATAATTGTATATGTGTATGTATGACAATATCAAGGAGAAAACTCAAGAATAGCAGAAGAAATAAATGAGTACATAAAAAACTAGTAATTTAATAATGATGTCAATAAGATGACAGAATAGGAAGTTATGTGCCCTTTCTATCCCCACTAAAAATATACTGACTTAACAACAATTCACAATGAAATTGCCCTTAGGAGAATTCAAGAAAGTAGTTGAGAGGCTCATACCTCCAGGGTGAATACAAAACTAACCATAACGAAGTTAGCAGGGAAACTACAGACACCCTCCTGCAATAAACTCTACTCTTGGCACAGCATTATATGATTAGAAGGAGGAAAAATGTTGGGCCATGAATTTAATACTCTACATTTACTGAGAGCTACCCAGATGGTTTGTTTCTTTTTAGTCTGTTGGAGCATAATGGAATTTAGCATAATCCAAATTCTTGAGGGCCAATGAGAACCAAGACTACTGTTTTATATGGTTTGAAACCTGTCTTCACAGTCCCTCTTTCTGACCCAGCACAGGATTAACGGTTGAAAATCCCAAAGCACTGCTTTTCTCTAGCGTGGGGAAGAGTTGGACAAATTGTCCAATTACTCAGTTTATCTGGAGATACCTGAGGAACTGTCTGTCGTTTCACTTTATGCTGTACAAGGCCAGCTCATGAAGTATGAGAGAGATGGCTCTTTTGTCTAATTTAGAGCCACCAATACAGAATAAAAGAAAATGGACAAACAGAGTAGTTTCCAAAAACACAAACAAACAAATTTCCAGAAGGTAATTGTAATGAAATGAAGATATAATTTACTTGACAGACAGTCTGAAATAACCACACAAAAATGCTCACTGAATTCAGGAGAATAATGCATGAAAAAGTGAGAATTTAAACAAAGAGATAAGTAATTTAAATAGTACCAAATAGAGATCATGGACCTGAAGACTATAAAAACTCAACTCACTAGAGGAATTCAGCAGCAGACTAGATCAAGTAGAAGAAAAGATCAGCAAACAAAGACACATCTTTGGAAAAGTTTCAGACAGAAGAATTTAAAAAAAAAGGAAAAATACTGAAAAAAATACCTAAAGGAATCATGAGAAACCATCAGGAACAAATATGCACCATTATTGAAGTTTCGGAAGGACAAAAGAAAAAACCAGAAAGATTTAAAAAAAATAATGTCTGAAAATTTCTCAAATTTTGGAAAAAAAATAGACATCCAGATGTAGGAACCCCAAATAATCTCAAAAAAGATGGACCCAAAGTAATACATACTGAGACATTATAATCTAATTGTCAACAGTCAAAGAGATAATTTTGAAAGCAACAAGATAAGACTTTTTGACTCTTATGTAAAAGAAAATCTCATGAGATCATCAGCAGATTTTCCAACGGAAACTTTGCAGGCCAGAATGGAATAAGATGATATGTTTAAAGGCTAAAATAAAAACCTGCCAATTAAGAATACCAGATAAAGCCTCCTTTAAAAATGAAGAAGAGATAAAGATTTCTCTAGACAATCCAAAGTATAGGGAGTTTATAAGAAAAGCTAAAGTGTATTATTTAATTTGAAGTGAAAGAGTACTGTAAAAAACATGATAGCATGACAATGTATAAAACTCAATGGTAAAGATAAATATATGGAAAAGTAAAGAATATTGTATTATTGTAATGATGCTATATAAATCACTTACTTTATGATGTAAAAGATAAAATAATTAAAAATACTAATAACTAAAATATTAATGAAAATAATACAAATAGACATAAAGAGTGACTTTGTAGCATGAAATACAGAGGAGGAAGAAGTAAAATATATTTTTTGTATATGATTAAACTTAAGTTGTTAGCCATTTAAGACAGACTGTTAGAACTGTAAGATGTTTATCTAAGCTCTATGATAATCATAAAGAATATACCTATAGTAAATATACAAAAGAAAACAAGAAAGAAATCACAGCACATCAATACTAATACATCAGTGAATTACTATTTTAGATAACAACAGAGGAAAAGAGGAAAAAAATAATAAGAGAAACAAAAACAATTAACACAATGGATATAGGAAAACCACTATCAACAATTACTTTAAGTGTAAATGCACTAAACTTTTGAATCAAATGACATAGATCATTTTAATGGATAAAACACACATAAACAAACCAGGATCCAATTATAAACTATCTAGAAGAAACTCACTGAAAATTTATGCACACAGATATTCTGAAAATAAAGGTTTGGGAAAGGTATCCCATGGACATATAAACCAAAGAAGAGTAAAGGTAACTATGCTTGGACAAAAGAGACTTTAAGTAAAATATTGTTACAAAGAGTCAGAAAATAACATTATTTAATAATAAAAGTGTCAGTTAGCTAGGAAGATATAACAATTACAAGTGTATGACCACTCAACATCAGATCAAGCTAAATATGTAAAATAAGCATTTACAGAATTGAAGGGGAAAATAGGCAGCGATATCAGAGTAGTAAAAGGCTTCACTATTTCATTTTAACAATGGATAAAATAATCAGAGGAGAAAAAAATCAAGAAACAGTAGACTTGAACAACATTATAGACCACATAGGTCTAGTAGACACATAGAGGATGTTACCCTTAATAGCAGCAGATAATACATTCCTCTCAAACATAAAGGGAAAATTCTCCGGGATAGGTCACATTTCAGGACACAAAATAAGAGAAGATATTTAAGAAGACTGAAATAATACCAGGTATTTTTTTCTGACTATACGGAATTAAATTTGAAACATAGAGCAGAAGGAGAACTGGAAAATTCACAAACATGTGGAAATTAAACAATACGTGTTTGACCAATCTATCATTTAAAGAAGAAATTTGAAAATATGAGGCAAATGACATTATAACATACGAAAGTTTACGTGATGTAGCAGAAGAAGTATTACTACTTATGTTCATAGAAATAAACATCTGCATTATCATTGAAGATATATCTCAAGTAAACCACCTAAATTTACACCTCAAGGAACTAGAAAAACAAGAAGGGATTGAAAAGGTGACAGGAAACATCAATAAAACTAAGTTTGTGTCTTTAAAAAGACAAAAAAAAGTAGACAAACCATTAGTCAAGAAAGTAAGAAAGAGGACTCAAATAAATACAATTATAAATAAAAGATATTAGAGTTGATATCACTGAATTACAAAGGATCATAAGAGTCTATGAATGATATGTAACAACAAATTTGACAACCTAAAAGAAGTAGATAAACTCCTAGAAACATACAAACTGCTAAGACTGAATCTTAAAGAAATAGAAAATATGAACACACCAGTTAAGGAAACTGAATCAGTAATCAAAAACTTTCCAACAAGGAAAAGTGTAGGACCCAGTGGCTCCATTGGGGAATCCTAAATAAACATTTAAAGAAATATTAGCTACCCTTCTAATTAGAAGAGGAGGGAAACTTCCTAACTCATTTACAAGGCCAATATCACCCTAATACAAAGTCAGACAAAGAGATCATAAAAAAGAAAATTACAGGCCCAATATCTTCAATAAATATAGAGGCAAAAATGCTCAACAAAACACCAGCAACCATAATTCAACTGTGCATCAAACAGACAGTACTCCGCAACTGAGTGATTTATCTGTGTATTCAAGGATAGTTTAACAAGAAAATCAATAAACCTGACTTATCACATTAAGAGAATGAACAATAAAAATCATATGTGTCTCAAGAGAAGCAGAAAAAAAAACATTTGACAAAATTAACATTGTTTTATAAGAAAAACTGTAAGCAAATTGGAAGGAATGTACTCAACATAATAAGGACCATATAGTAAAAGCCCACAGCTAACATAAAACTAAATGATGAAAAATTCAAAGTTTTTCCTCTAAGATCAACAGCAAGGCAAGAATGACCACGTTTTCTCCTTCTAGTCAAGATAGTTATGAAAGGGCCTAGTCAGAATAATTAGGCAATGCTACTCTGGTAGCAGCAGGAAACTGGACAGAAGTAAGGACAATATTGGAGTTGAGAGATATATTTTCCTGCTTTTGAGAAAATTCATGATCAAGGCTGAAGGGCAGAACTTACATACAGTCAGGTGCAGAGTTACATATAAGATTGTATATTAGTTTAAGATCATCTAGTTCTGCCGTTTTATTCAACTTGAATCCCCTGTTTACCATTCCTAACAAGTGTTCATTCAGCCTGTGTTTAAAGACCAGGAAACCAGAGAAATGGTTTAATACTGTCTTGACATCCTGTTACATTTTTTATTTTTTGAACAATACTGACTTTTACCAAAATATCTTTGTATCCAAAGTCAGACTATTCATGCTGTCTTTTATTTCTCTTAACTTCCTTTTTTTTTCTTTTTGTTTTTTTGCCTTTTCTAGGGCCGCACTCGTGGCATATGGAGTTTCTCAGGACAGGAGTCTAATCAGAGCTGTAGCTGCCAGCCTATGCCACAGCCGATGCAGGATACAAAAGGATACTAGAAAATATTTTTTAATTTAATTTTTTTTTTTTTTTGGCTGGACCAAAAGCATGTAGATGTTCCTGAACCAAGGATCAAGTCAACACCATAGCAGTGATAATGCACCACAGGAAAACTCTCAGAAACTATTTTTAAAATGAACATTTAGCTCTGGAATCAAGCATACAAAGTGAAAGATGAGTTTGTAATCTCTTTTCAACCCTGAAGGTATGAACTTTTAAGTATTATAGATACAAATGTAGATAGATGAATAAGCATCTTAAAAATACAGAAATTAAAGTTTCCAGAAATTTAAAGAATCCAAGATAGTATGTAAATAGTAGAACACAAACTCAAATTCAGCTCTTTCAATATTAAATCTTGGCTTTTATCAACTGAGATATTTCCTGAGTAAATAGAATGTGAAGAATCAGTAGTAGTAGAATTCCATAACTTCTTTACTGGATATGTCTTTGTTTTCCAGGCATACTCTCACTTTTATTGGGCAATAGGAATTAGAATACACAGGCTTCAATCTTAACGCTGCTCATCTTATATCTGGAAAATATTAAGTAACAGTTATATTAGGTTTCATTGGTAATAGTTGTTAAGACTACTCAACGAAATCTGTTTCTGAGTTTACCGTTAACATAAGATATTACTCAACATGGTATTTAGTATCCTTAGTATATATAAATTTCCACTATGAAACATTTCATGAAAACAGTTTTTAGATATGATTTGATTCTGAAAAAGTAATTATGTAACAGAATTATGTATTGCTGTCCATTTGGTTATCAAGAAATTTTATCAGATTTAGGGGGTTTGGGGGGAACATTCTTGTCCACAAAAATTTGTACATTTGTACTCTGTGTTAACGTTGTCTGGTTTCTGTTCCTTACATATCTTTATTACAAGCGAATTTTAAGTCATGTGAAAGTTATCTATGTAAATATGTATATAATTGCTTATGAACTGTGTAAATACATATCGATTAATACTTATTTATTTTATATATATTTTTTTGCATTATAGCTGGTTTACAGATTTCTGTCAGATTTTCCAACTGCACCGCATGGTCACCCGGTTACATGTACATAGATTAATATTTAAAAAGGAAAATAACTTTTTTGTAATGGAGGTTTGTACTTAATCTCCCTCCTTTATTCTCTCTTGCCCCACCCCTTCCCCCTCTAGCAACCACCTGTTTTTTCTCTGTATCTATGACTCTGTCTCTATGTTTTTTTACATTTGTTAATTTTTTGTTTTTATATTCTGTATATAATTGAAATAATAAAATATTTGTCTTTGACATTTCATTTAGCATAATACCTTCTAAGTCTATCCATTTTGTTGCAAACTGAAGATTCCATGCTTTGTAAGGATATTCCATTGTGTGTATACACCAAATATTCTTTATCCATTAATCTATTTATGGACATATGAGTTGCTTGATTATTGTAAATAATGCAATGAGCATAGGGAACAATGTATCTTTTCACATTAGTATTTTTTATTTTCTTCATACCATGGAGTGGAATTTCTGGATTGTATGGTAGTACTATTTTTAATATTTTGAGGAATCTGTGTTTAATAATGGCTGACCCAATTTACCTTCTCACCAACAATACATGAGAGTTCACCTTTCTTCACAGCCTTGCCAACACTAGTTATGTGTCTTTTCAGTAATAGCCCTTCTACCCTGCGTGAGGTGATATCTCACTGATGTTTTGATTTGCATTTCCCTGATGATTAGTAATACGGACTTCTTTTTGTGTGAATGTTGGATATCTCTATGTTTTCTTTGGAAAAAGTCTGTTTATATCATCTGTCCATTGCTAATTGGGTAGGCTATGGGTTCTTGCTTTTTGATATTGAGTTGCATGAGTTCTTCCATATTTTGTATATAAACCACTTATCAGAAATATCATTTCCCATTCAGTAAGCGATCTTTTGTTTTGTTTATAGTTTCTGTCACTGTGAAGAACTTCTTTAGTTTAATGTACCCCTTTTTGTTTACTTTTGCTTTTGTATCCCTTTCTTGAGAAACATACCGAATATTTTTTTTACTAAGACCAATGAAAAAGAGCCTACTGCTTAGGTCTTCTCCAAGAATTTTTATGGTTTCAGGTCTTACATGCAAGTATTTAATCCATTTTGTGTTTATTTTTGTGCGTAGTATGAAAAATTAGTTCAGGTATAAAATGTATAGTGGGGGATATCTTTTTATGGTGAGAGATGGAAACTATACCTATAGTGGTGATCATTTTAAAATGTATAGAAATATCAAATCACTGTATTTGTAACAGGAGCTAATCTACTGTTCTAGGTCCCTTATACTTCAAAAAACCTCAAAACACAAACTCAGGAAAAAGAGATCAGATTTTGTTTACCAGAGGTGAAGGCAGGGGGAGTGAGTATTGGATAAAGGCAGTCTAAAGTTATAAATTTCCAGAGAGTTTCCATTGTGGCTCAGTGAACCCTACTAGTATCCATGAGGATGTGGGTTCCATCCCTGTCTTCTTCAGAGGGTTAAGTCTCTGGCATTGCTGTGAGGTATGGTATAGGTCACAGATGTGGCTCACATCTGTCGTTGCTGTGGCTGTGGTATAGGCCAGCAGCCACAACTCCAATTTGATTTCCAGTTATAAGATAAATAAGGATTAGGGATGTAATGTACATCATGATAAATGTAATTAACTGCTGTACTTTATGAAATGCAGCACATGAAAGTTTTTACGAGTAAATCCTAAAAGTTCTCATCATAAAGAAAAATGGTTTCTCTGTTTATTTAATTTTATATCTATGTAAGATGATGGTTATTTATTAAACTTGTACTAATCATTTCATAATGTATTTAAGCCAAATCAAACAATATGTTGTACACTTTAACCTACACAGCATGGTATGAGAATTTTATCTCAATACAGAAGGGAGAAAAAAAATAGAAGAATTCTGGACCAAGAAAATTATGTTACATAAAACTAAGAATAATGTTCAATTACAATTTTATATTTCATGCTATTTTAGAATGTCTATTTAATAAATAACAAGTCATGATCTTGAAAATATGCCTTGTAGTGGAATATACAATGATCAGGCACCTGTGGTATCAAGGGAATTTTAAAGTATTTTTGTTATGTCGTTTAAGGACAAAGTTTGATAATAAGTAAGTTCATTTATATGAGTATAATTAAAAGCCTATCTATACAAATCAAAAATAAAACATGTAGTTGAGGAATACAGTGGTTATAACCACACAAACTGCAAAATTGCTTGGCATTCAATTTTTGTTAAATATTTAGTGTTGCTACAGTGGATTCCTGCTTATACATCTGTCTTTTTGCTTTTCTCTATAGAAAAACGTGGAGCAGATGAGGACAGTGCGACAATATAAAGATAATTCTTCTTCCTGAATGTGAATTCAACTAAATATTTAGGATCTTGGCAGCAGTAGTCATGTGCTATACAAAGAATGACAGTTCTATAATCTCTCCATCTATGGATGACAGCTGTTTTTTGTACTGACATACATTTTCCATTTTTTTACACCTACATATTGAAAAGTTGAGGCATATATGTGTGTGTACACTTGTGTATTTCTTTGTGTATATGTGTGTGTATATCTATATTTTGTCAATTAACATTATGTTGCAAATATCTTCCATACGTAATAGTCCATTATACTACTATCCATGATATGTTTAACTGAATTATTAAACATTCAATGTTTGCTACTTAACTCTAGATGAATATTAATCTTTGCATCATACCTAATGACATTCTTAACATAAATAGTTAATGTTCAGTTACTGAAGTCATGAAAATAGTCAACATGGTAAGGGTCTTAATTCTCATTGAAATTTAGTATGTATTTTTTTATTAATGATTTTTATTTTATCCATTATGGTAGGTTTACAGTGTTCTGTCAATTTCTACCATACAGCACAGTGACCCATTCACACACACACACACACACACACACACACACACACACACACACATATATATATACACATTCTTTTTCTCACATTATCCTCTATCATGTTCCATAATAAGTGACTAGATATAGTTCCAGTGCTATATAGCAGGATCTCATTGCTTATCCGCTCCAAATGCAATATTTTGCATATATTAAACCCCGATTCCCAGTCCATCCCACTCCCTCTCCCTCTGCCTTGGCAACTACAAGTCTGTTCTCCAAGATCGTGAGTTTCTTTTCTGTGGAAATGTTCATTTATGATGTATATTAGATTCCAGATATAAGTGATGTCATATGATATTTGTCTTTCTCTTTCTGACTTACCTCACCTAGTAGGAGAGTCTCTAGTTCTATCTGTGTTGCTGAAAATGGTATTATTTTATTCATTTTTAGAGCTGAGTAGTATTCTGTTGTGTATATATACCACAGCTTCTTAATCCATTCATCTGTCAATGGATATTTAGCTTGCATGTGTAAATACGCATTTAGAGAGAAAAGCAGGAAAAATGCAATAATTCAGTAACAAGAATATTTCATTTTTGGAGTTCCTATCATGGTGCAGTGGTTAACGAATCTGACTAGGAACCATGAGGTTGCCGGTTCGATCCCTGGCCTTGCTCAGTGGGTAAGGATCCGGCGTTGCCGTGAGCTGTGGTGTAGGTCGCAGACCCGGCTCGGATCCCGCGTTGCTATGGCTGTGGCATAGGCCAGTGGCTACAGCTCCGATTAGACCCCTAACCTGGGAACCTCCACATGCCGCGGGTGCGGCCCTAAAATGACAAAAGGCAAAAAAAAAAAGGAATATTTCATTTTTATTTTTTTTTAATCTTTCTGTCCTTTTATGGTCACACCCACGGCCTATGGAGGTTCCCAGAATAGGGGTCTAATCGGAGCTGTAGCCACCGGCCCACACCAGAGCCACAGCAATGCTAGATCCGAGCCATGTCTGCAACCTATACCACAGCTCACAGTGACGCTGGATCCTTAACCCACTGAACAAGGCCAGGGATCAAACCCACAACCTCATGGTTCCCATTTGGATTCGTTTCAGCTGTGCCACGACGGGAACTCCAACAAGCATATTTTAGAACACTTCCTTTTAGATGATCAGACTAAAATGAGTTGGATGATTGCATATAGCGTTCAAACAGATCACTCTTAACAATTTTATAAGTGCATAAGTTAGTGAAAATAAGGTTTAAAAGCTTAAAGATAAACTGGATCCCAAACTAAACACAAGCAATCATTGAAGTAAATTGCACATGTTAGAGAGGGTTATATATTCCCTCGGTGGGATTAAATTTTCTTGATATTTTATTACTGATTTTAGATTTTTTTTTTTAAATTAGAGTTGATTTAAAAGTTTGTGCCAATTTCTGCTGTACAGTACAGTGACTGGTCACACATATAATACACTCCATTTCTTGTATTACCTTCCATCATGGTTTTCCCAAAAGACTGGATACAGTTCCCTGTTCTATGCAATAGGACCTTGTTATTTATCCATTTTAAATATAACAGTTTGTCTCTGTAAACACCAAACTCCCAGTCCATTCTACTCCCTTCTGCTACACATTGGGCAACTACAATTCCCTTCTCTATGTCTGTGAGTTTGTTTCTGATTTGTAGATAGTTTCCTTTGTGCCATATTTTACATTCCATATATATGTGATATCACACAGTATTTGTCTTTTTAGTTCTGACTTACTTCACTTTTTATGAGAATCTATACTTTCATCCATGTAGCTGTGAATGACATTGTTTCATTATTTTTTTTATGGCTGAGTAGTGCTCTGTTCCCCATATCTATCGCATCTTCTTAGTCTACTCAACTGTTGGTAGACATTAAAGTTTTTTCCATGTTCTGACTATTATGAATAATGCTTCATTGAATATGAGGTAAATGAATCTTTATGAATTACATTTTTTTTTCAGATTGATGCCCAGGAGTGGGATTGTTGTATTATTTGGGAGTTGTATATTTAGTTGTCTGTGGAACCTAGGTAGCATTTTCCATAGTGATTGTAACAATTTAATTCCCACCAACAGTGTAGGAGGGTTCCCTTTTGCCCACACCCTCTCTTGCATTTGTGGTTTCTAGACTTATTCGTGATGGCCTTTCTCACCAGTCTGTGGCAGTACCTCACTGTAGCTTTATTTTGCCTTTCTGATTTTAGAGACTTTTTAGGCGACATTAATACCTACAATTTAAACCTTTAAAAAAAAATTTAACTTCTATAGTTCCCTGGCGGTGCATTTGGTTAAGGATCGGGTGTTGTCACTGCTGCGGCACAGGTTCAATTCCTTGACCTAGAACTTCTACATGCCAGGGTGTAAGCAAAAGAAAGAAAGAAAGAAAGAAAGAAAGAAAGAAAGAAAGAAAGAAAGGGAGAAAGAAAGAAGAAATTTATTTTAAATTGTATACTCAAAAGTATTGTGAAATGAAATAGTAATAAAGAATGATGATGATGTAACCACTGTTAAAATAATATATTTCAGGGTTCCCATTGTGGTTCAGTGGAAACTGAAGCCTACCCAGGAGGATGTGGTTTTCATCCCTGGCCTTGCTTGGCAGGTTAAGGATCTAGTGTTGCTGTGAGCTGTGGTCTGGGTCACAGATGTGTCTTGGATCCTGTGTTGCTATGGCTGGCAGCTGCAGCTACTATTCAGCCCCTAGCCTGGGACCTTCCATATGCCACAGGTGCAACCCTAAGTATATATATATAGGGAATATGTCCTTCTTCATCCCACATTATCTAAGTGAAAATATATATCTGGCAGTTTTTAAAAGTCTATTTATATGAAGTTTCATTCCAAAATAGGTTAAAAAGTGTCCATCAGGATATTCAAATTTTCAGAATGTAATCATATTGTATGCAACTCATATTTCAAATTCACCAATAATCATATTTTTATACAGATATCTAAAAAGGAAAATTCCTCCAGAAATGAAGGGTTCTCTTTAAGAGTGGGAGGGATTGTCTTGGTGTCCACATCCAAGCATACTACCTGACACCTAGTACAATAACTTTCTATTAGTAGAAATACTCAGACTCTAAAAATTTATCTCCCACCATTACAAATAAATTGTCTGTTAAACATCAATTCTTTTTATATATGTGCATTTGAAATGGGAATTCTAGAACATAGAATTTCCTGAGAAATCTGTATCACAAAATTCTGGACCTTCACAATTCACCTTCTCTCTTAAAGTCAAGCCTAAAACATCTCTCTCTCTCTTTCACACATATGCATACAAATACACATTTTTTAAGAAAAAAAATGATAAATGTTTTATGTAAACAACTTCAGAACAACAGTTTATACTTTTAACAAAATTTTTGTGTGTATGTCCAATTTCTCATCAAGAGGAAATAACTTGGCAGCTATATGTAGTTGGCCATGCCTTGCTAACAAAAACTCTACTGGTGTTTACTTTCATCTTACTGAAATTTTACACAAGGCACATCTACATAGACACGTAATGGGAAGAAGAAATGCATGTAACCACCAGTAGCTTTTAGTCTTGGGACCAGCCAAGAACACGTTTTTTCTTTGTGAGCAGGGACTCATCTCATTCTTCTACCCCACACAATGACCTTGACTATTAAAGGGCACAAAGAAGAGATCAACTCATATGGGACATATACTTATGTCGGTGTTTCATGGCCCATTTTCTAGATGACATTACTAGAGTGACTACTTAAGTATCTCATATCAATGGTATTCTAGTTATCAAACTTTATACCCATTGATTTCTTTAATCATAGGTGAATACCTTTGAGAATGGCTAAATTACAGAAAAATATATATTCAACAAATAATTACTAACTACCTATTATGTAGAGGTACTTTATGTGAACATGAAAATTAATAAACCATTGTCTTTTGCTTCCCTCAAGGAACTCAATGTAGACTTGAATGAGACAAATCATACATAATTACCTAAAGAGAAATGTGTGGTGTCTGTTAGCTAACTCAAAAGGTAAGAAATGGATACAGACAACTCAGAACAAATTCCACTTAATAGCATATGCTAGCAAGAAAGTATTTATTTTGATCCATAATTATTTGATCTATTTTTGATAAAACTTTGCTGACTACAGGAACATTTTGATATTTATCACCCCATTTAATTCTTTACTTTAGAAACATGTCTATGTAAATAGTGCATTGGGAAAAATACTTTACTCTCTATTCATTCTCTGAAGTAGTCATTCATGGTTCGTTTGACCACTCTAGGGTTCAAGTTCTCTGAAAATGAGAATGCAAATCACTTCACAGATATAAATCCTGGAATCAACGCTACTTTTAAAAATCTCATGATTCATTAAAACACTTCATACATTCTGTACCCCAAACCTCTATTGGTGCTTAAGTGCTACCAAAGCTTTAACAAGTACTCGGTCACCACTCACAGGAAACACTTGCACTGGGAAGGGCATGTGCTCATATAGTTAATGCCAAATGCCAAATGTACAGAGCTTTAAGTAATTAAGACATGCACACTTAAAAATGATCCCCATTGTCAGATTTAGTTAAGTGCCACCAATTTTTGAATGTGCAGTTAACATCTATGCACATATTTCCCTGAAAAAAATGATAGAATTTTCAAGTGATATTAAAATTTTTCCACCAAAATTATTTTTTACTGAGAGGCAACCAAATAGAAAACACATAGTAAAAATGTAATAAAAATTCAAGGAATATAATAACTATGAATTTTAATATTGAAAATGCTATGTATGTATATATCAGTGGATATATATGTGATTGTTTTAACTAATATGCTGAATATTTGAACTAAAGTGTAATCTTAGTAAAAAAAAAAATCTACAGAAGTACAAAACTTGCCAGAAGTCAATACAAACTTAAAATGAAACTAATTGGACTATGTGGAATATGTAAGAAAAGATTGTTCAAACTTTGTCAGAAGCTTAAATGCCATCTCAAGACCAGCTTGAACTTTTCAGAAATTTAATGCATATGTATTGCTAATTCACCTACAAAGCTTTTCCAACTAGATGATTTTACTTTTAAGTGTATAATGAACTAAAGTAGGGGAACTATTTAAATGATGAATCAATACATTTCTATAGTTATAAAAGTAGTTCTGGTGCTTTTTCTAAATATCAGCATCTACTAAAGAAGTACAGTATATGGAATTTTTCTTTCCTTTAGGATATGAAGAAGATATTCACTGAGTTTCATCCTTCTGCCATAAGAGGAAAAGAAGGTCCACATACTAAAGATGTGCATTTCAAATTATATTTATGTATCAGGCATGCTGTTCATGTAAGGGAAAAGGAAGCTTGAAATAGATTAAGTCATTAAGAAACCAATATGCAAACTTCTTAAAAAAAGTCTTGATTTCATGAATATATATGAAACTGAATTTTCCAAAGTATGTCCATATATGGGCTATGAAGATGATATTTTTAAGGTCTGAGCTATAGAATACTTTTACCAAACATTCCAGTCCCACAGAAAGCCCTTCATTACTAACAAATATAGATTAGCTATTTGGGTCTACATTACAATGGGTTTAACCAGGAAGCTAATCACTGCATTAGCTAAGACTTTTTTTAGTTTTTTGAAGTATAATTGATTTACAATGTTGTGATAATTTATGCTGTACAACAAAGTGATTCAGTTATACATACCCATACATTTATTATTTTTTAGATTTTTTCCCATATAGATTATGGTAGAATATTTGGTAGAATTCCCTATACTATACAGCTGTTTTCCTTAGGCCAGTCATTCCACATACCACAGTGTGCATATACCAATCCCAAGTCACAAATCCATCCATCCCCTTACTGGTCCCCTTTGGTAACCATAAGTTTGTTTTCAAAGTCTATGAGTCTGTTTCTGTTCTGCAAATAAGTTCATGGGTACCTTCTTTTTAGATATGTAGATATTAGTAGTATCATATGATTATTTTCTTTATCTGTCTGACTTACTTCATATAGTATGATAATATTTAGGCACATCCATGTTCCTTCAAATGGTATTACATTGATCTTTTTTACGGTTTAGTAATATTCCATTGTTTATATGTACCACTTCTTATTTATCTGTTCCTCTGTCAATGACATTTACATTGCTTCCATGTCTTGGCTATTGTAAATAGCACTGAATGAATATTGGAGTGCTTGTATCTTTTCAAATTACAGTTTTCTCCAAATAGATGCCTGGGAGCAAGACTGCTAAATCATACGGTATTTCTGTTTTTAGTTTGTTAAGGACAGTTCAGACTGTTTTCCACAGTTGTACTGATTTACATTCCCACCAACAGTGTAGAAGGATTCCCATTTCTCTGCACCCTCTTCAGTATTTATTGTTTATAGATTTTGGATAATGACCATTCTAACTGGTGTGAGGAGACACCTCATTGTAGTTTTTATATGCATTTCTTTTATAACTAGTGATGTTGATCATTTTTCATGTGTTTTTGGCCATCTGTACCTCTTCTTTGAAGAAATGTCTGTTTAAATCTCTGCCCATTGTTTGATTGGGCTGGGTTATTTATTTATGTATTGATTTTTGTATTTAGCTACATGAGTTATTGGTATATTTTCAAGATTAACCCTTTGTCAGTTGCTTCATTTGAAAATATTTTCTCTCATTCTGTGGGTTGTCTTTTCATTTTGTTTATGATTTCTTTTGCTGTGCAAAAGCTTTTAAGTTTAATTAGTCCCATTGTTATATTTTTCTTTTTCCTTACATTACTTTAGGAGGTGGATCTGAAAAAATATCGCTGCAGTTTATATCAGGGAGTGATCTGCTTATGTTTTCTTTTAAGAGTTTTATAGTATCTAGTCTTATATCTAGGTCTTTAATCAATTTTGAGTTTAGTTTTGTGTGTGGTATTAGTGCTCTGATTTCATTCTTTTATGTGTAGCTTTCCAGTTTTCCCAAACCACTTTTTGAAGGGACTGAACATATTCCATGTTTCCATTCTTATGGCCATATTTGAAAATAAGTCTTAGTTAGAACTGGCTGAATCTTACATTTTTACTTCATAAAGTATGGCTTTCCATCCAGTATGATGCATACAGAATCTCAGTCCCTATGTAACTGAATGAGTTACATAGGGGTCTGCCTAGAATAGACACTGATCCATGTCCTCCATCTGAATTTTGCCTGCCAAAAAATAAATTTAATCAGATAGTTGAGAAAATACGTAAAGAAAGGAAACAGTCAAGTAACACAAAATAATATTAGTTTAGCCATTCTACAAAGTCAAGGACTTTAATTCTTCCTCAAGGACTATAGAAAATATTCTGAGCCATGTCATGTCATTTGAGCTGTTTTGCAGATATTGAAACCCCTACCAGGTGGAAGAAGTTAACTCTCTGCTGCCCACGACCATGCAGACTCCAGACCAGATAGAACCAGAAAATTGAGACGCTGACTCCAGATTACCTCACCACCAACCAATCAGCATAGTATCTGTGAGCTGATCACCCCCCTATTCCTTGAACACTATAAGACTCCTCACTACCCTCTCCAGGGAGGGACATAGTTTTGAGAGCACTAGTCTGCTGTGGCCCCTTTTGCCTGGTGAAGATATAAAGCTATTGTACTTTAACCAAAACTCTGTCTCCATGATTTAATTCAGTGCCAGTGGACAGGAACTGAGTTTTGGCCAAACTTAATCAAATTTGTGTAATTATCAGGGTTAAGTGTCAATCTTCCTTGGTCAAATCAACCGTGACTCATACTCCAAAATCAAAGGAGACAAAGCATGCCAGTGTATTCCAAAGGAAATCTCTTGTCTGCTGAGTTCCTAAGGAGTCTGTGCATGTGATGATAGATAAAGTTTCATGGGACCCTCTCAAATACAGCAAGTGACAGCCACATATGGTGGAACACCATAAGTGCTATGAGAGAATGGTTTACATTTTTCTTGATGCTGAGAAGAGGAATGTATTTCTAGTTAAACAGTAAAAACCTCTACTGGAAACTTTTTGAAAACATTAGAAAACTGCATTGAACAAATGGTTTTTGCAATTAATGAGTGTTTTTTTTTAATACAGTGAGACATTTCTTTAAAATTATGCAGGTAAAATAGATTTTTAAAAAGACTGTTTAATTTTCAGCTGCTTGCGATATGTAATTTGTTGTACTTAATTGATTACTAAAACTGTCAAAATTGTGTCCAAACTAATCAGTTTGAGGAGCACAGTCAAAGGATGTCAAATAGTAGATAATCTTCTCTACTATCCCTTTATATTAAATGACCATTCTTGTTTGAGTAAAAGTCCTAAATTATTACAGATTAAACAAGTATCCATTAATTATGTGTTGTTCTCTGAACGCACCAGAAAAGGAGATATAATTGAGTTTATTGTGGTGACAACAATAAAGGAGACAACATGATGAATTTCACACCTGACTCTATGATAGGATCTAAAACTGCTCCTCCAGCTCTCTTTCCTTCCCTGCCTACTTCCCCACATGGTATTTGTCACTGTTTAGGTGGACCATCCTTTTCTACATCTCCTTGGCTTTTATTAGTTTGTTTTTGTTTTTAGTTTTGTTTTTATTTTAAATTGTATCAAAGTGGACTTACAATGTTATCTTGGTTTCAGGTGTACATAAAAGTCAATTGGTTATACATATATAAATATCCATCCCTTTTCAGATTCTTTTTCCACATAGGTCACTACAGGGTATTGAGTAGATTTCCCTATGCTATACTCTAGGTCCTTGTTACTCATCTATTCCATATGTAGTACTGTGTATATGTCAATTTCAACCTCCCATTTTATCCCTCCCCCCTTTAGTATCCATAAGTTTGATTTCAAAATCTTTGAGTCTTTTTCCATTCTGTGAACAATTCCCCTGTGTCATTCTTTATTAAATTCCACATATCAGTGATCTCATATGTCCTTGTTTATGCCTACACTGAGTCCTTTGACAAGATTACACTCCTCCTGGCTTCTTTCTTCCCATTCCCAAATTTGGAAATCTCTTGATCATTTTTCAAGACATAAATGAGATAAAATTTTTCTAGGTATCTATTTCACAAGTCAAGGTCAACATCTATGGTACTGAAACATATAGTACTTGTTATACATTATCATTGTCATTATTAGAGTACTTATCTTATTATGTAAAGTGTAATAACACTTTACATGTCTGCTTCTGCCACTAGGGTCAGGCAATGGGCAATACTGAGAAAATATAGCTTCCATTCTGACACTCCATTGCCTCATACAGTGTACCGTCAACATGCTTTCAGAATGAAAGAATGAATTTTTCATTGATTAGGCATGGGTAAAAATTCATCCTTATAAAATATTTCTTTTATTTTTTATTGTATCCCTGGTAGTGGTGACAACAGCAACAGAAATATCAGACATTTATTGAGACTTGCCTAGTGCTAGGCATTGTGCTAATAGCTTTACATCAGTTATTTATTTCATTTAATGTTCAGAAGAATCCTCTGCAGTAAGGATAATTATTATCACTGTTTTAAGATAATGAAACTAAACAAAGAGAGATAACACATTTAACAAATGGTAGCATCAAGATAAAAACTTAGGTCTTCTGACTTCAGCACTTGCCATTTTGAACAGATACAAAAGGATGATTGAGATGATATCTAATAAAATGCATCAACCAGTGGCATAAATAACAAAACATTTGAAAATCGTCACATATTAACTGCAAAAATAAGTTATTTTTTTTTTTAAGAGCTGAACCAGCGGCATATGGCTGTTCCAGGCTAGGGGTCAAACTGGAGCTGTAGCCACTGTCCTACACCACAACTCACAGCAACACTAGATCATTAACGCATTGAGTGAGGGCATGGATCGAACTCAATTCCTCATGGATGCTAGTTGGGTTTGTTACTCCTAAGCCATAACAGGAACCTCAATAAGTGATTCTTCATAAGAAAATTTCCACTGCTCTCATCCTTCCAATCCTTCACTACATTTATTAATGCATTGTATTTGTGATAAGCAAAGATTCTATTATTCACTATGATATAGTTCTATTTATTTATGCTTAGCTCAACAGTGTATCATCTTATTAGTAATCTCAATTTCTAAAGATTTCTTTCAATCAATGTATTGCATTTTACTTTTAAAAATCACATTATTGGTTATTGAGGAAATTAGAGTTCAAAAGGGATAACATTGGAGATTGGATTAAGATGGCAGAATAGAAGGACTGGAGCTCATATTCTCTCCCAAAAAAACCAGCAAAACTACAACCAAATGACAAGCAACTTTCAACCAAATGGACTGTAAACTTCCAAAAAGATATTATACTCCAGAAGACAAAGAAGAGACCACATCAAGAGGTAGGAGGGGTGATTATGTGATAGAAGCAACCCCATACCAATGAGGTGGGAAGCCCCACAGACTGGAAAGTAACTTTATCACAGAGACTCAGCTACAGGACTGAGAGTTCTAAGCCCCACATCGAATCCCCACGCCTGGGGATCTGGCACAGGGAGAAAGAGCCCCCAGAGCACCTGGCACTGAAGGCCAGTGGGGCCTGAGTGCAGGACATCCACAGGACTGGGGGAAACAGAGACACCATTCTTGAAAGGCACACACATACTTTCAGGTGCACTGGGTCCCAGGGAAAAGCAAAGTCCCCATAGGAATACAGGTGGAACCTGACTGCAATTCCTGGAGGATCTCCTGGGAAAACAGGGGTGGCTGTGGCTTCTTGTAGGGGAAGGGCATTGGAGGTGAATCTCTCTGGAATATTCATCAGCCTGCATTTCTCTGGAGGGGGCCATTTCTGGGAAAATCTGGTCCCTCCCATCAGCGCTGAGAAGCCCCAGGGCAAACAATAATCCAGGTGGGATCACAGCCCCACCCATCAGGAAACAGGCTGCCTAAAGACCCCTCAGGCACAAAGCCAGCCTCTAATCTCATCCAGAGACAAAGCCCCACCCATCAGAGGGAGAGGAATCAACCCCACATACCAGTGGGCAGGCATCAGTCCCTCCCATCAGGAAGCCTACAACAAACCCCCTCCATACCAACTTTAGCCACAGAGGAGGCAAACACCAGCAATAAGAGAGGATACAATTCTATTGTCCACAAAAGAGGTAACCACACCAAAAATCTATAAAAATGAAAAGACAGAAAACTAGAACTCAGATAAGGGAGAAAGAGAAAAGCCCAGAAAAGCAGCTCAGTGATGAGGAGATTATCAGCCTCCCAGAAAGAGACTTTAGACTGTTGATGCTGAAGATGATGCAAGGCATTGGAAATAGACTGGAGGCAAAGATGGATAATTTACAGGAAACACTGAGCAGAGAAATACAAGCTGTAAAAATTAAACAAGAAGAGATGCAAAATACAATAACTGAAATAAAAATTCATTAGAAGCGGCCAATAGTAGAATACAGGAGGCAGAAGAACGAATCAGCGAAGTAGAAGAAGATTAGTGGAAATCACTAACGCAGAAGAGAAAAGAGATAAAAAGTTGAAAAGAAATGAGCGAGTCTCAGAAAACTCTGGGATAATGTTAAACACACCAACATCCATATTATAGGGGTGCCAGAGGGAGAAGAGAGAGAGAAGGGGACAGAAAAAATATTCGAATAGATAATAGCTGAAAACTTCCCTCATATGGGAAAGGAACCACTCACTCAAATCCAGGAAGTGCAACAAGTACCATATAAAATAAACCCAAGGAGGAACACCCTGAGACATATTAATCAAAATGACCAAAATTAAAGACAAAGAGAAAATACTGAAAGCAGCTAGGGAAAAGACATAAATGATATATAAGAGAACCCCAATAAGGTTATCAGCAGATTTTTCAGCTGAAACTCTACAGGCCAGATGGGAGTGACATGATATACTTAATGTTATGAAAGGAAAAACTTCCAACCAAGATTGCTTTACCCAGCAAGGCTCTCATTCAGATTTGAAGGAGAGATCAAAACCTTTACAGAGAAGCAAAAGCTAAGAGATTTCTGCAACACTAAACCAGCTTTACAACAAATCCTAAAGGAACTTCTCTAGGCAGAAAAGAAAAGGCCACAACCAGAAACAAAAACACCACAAATGACAAGGCTCATCAGTAGAGACATATATACAGTAAAGATACTAAATCATCCATGCACAATTATGCTACCGATATCAGAAATCATGAGAAGAGAGCACAAATTCAGGTCACTGGAGAAGCACTTACAATTAAGAAACTAACAACTTAAAACAATCTCATTTATATATAGACTCCTATATCAAAACTTCAGGGTAACTACAAACAAAAAATCTACAATTGATGCAAAAACAAATAAGAAAAATCAACTCAAATACAACATTAAAGATAGTCATCTTGTGAGAGGAGACAAGAAGAGAATAAGGGAAGAAAGAAGAGAAAAAAAAAACAAACAGTTAATACAATGGCAATAAGAACATATATATTAATAATTACCTTAAATGTTAATGGACTGAATGCCCCAACCGAAAGACATAGACTAGCCGAATGGATACAAAAACAAGACCCACATATATACTGTCTTCAAGAGACCCACTTCAGTTCTAGAGACACATACAAATTGAAAGTGAGAGGATGGAAGAAAATATTCCATGCAAATGAGTATCAAAAGAAAGCCAGAGTATCCCAAACCCCCAAAGTCTGTGAGTCATTTTCTGCTCTGTAAGAAGGTTCATTGTGTCTTTTAGTTTCCACATGTAAGCGGTATCATTGGGTGTTGCTGTCTAATTGTCTGACTAGTTTCACTTTGCATGATAATTTCTAAGTCCATCCATGTTGCTATAAATGTTGGTAATTTGTTCCTTTTAATGGCTGAGTAACATTCCATTGTGTGTATGTACCATATCTTGCCTATCCACTCTTCTGTGGATGGGCATTTAGGTTGTTTCCATGACCTGGGGGTTTGGGATACAAAATCTGTAAAATTGACTTGTGATGATTTATGCACACCTATAAGTGAAATAAAATCCATTAAGAGGAAAAAAAAAAAAAGAAAATAGGAACTTCTTTCTGGTCTTATAGCTCTAAAAACACCCAGTTCTCTGTATGCCTCTTTGCTGTCTAACACATGAATACAAAATTGAAGGACTTACTAAATATTTTTCACTACCCATCAATTTCATTAACAAGAGCTTTACTACTCAGAAAGGAGACTAGGGAGGTAGATGATTAATGAGCCAGATCTTCAGTCTAAATGTACCTTCCCATGTGTCTCAGTAAGATGATAAACCAGCTAAAAAGGAAACAGGTTGAGAATGTTTGTCTAATTCACTTATGGTGGCAATTTGATTTTTCAGCTAATAAAGTTAATACCCAGGATATCTAACAAGAAAAATAGCAATGCACAGATACCTGCAAAATGAGAACAAATGTCAAATCAAAATACAAGGAAAAAGTAAAGTTAGAAAAAAAAAAAGATTAAACTTCCAGGTTTTTTTTTTTTAATTATTGCTTTCCTTCCTAGAAGAAACAGAGTCAAGAGGCAGGCTGGCTTAATCATCTAATGTGCTAACTTCTATCAGTTGTTGGATCCGTACCTTTAAGAAGAATAAAGAGTAAAACAATAAATAAAAAAAAAAAAAAAAAAAAAAAAAAAAAAAAAAAAAAAAAAAAAAAAAAAAAAAAAAAAAAAAAAAAAAAAAAAAAAAAGAAAGCCAGAGTAGCAATACTCCTATCAGACAAAATAGACTTTAAAATGAAGAACATTTTAAGAGACAAGGAAAGACACTACACAATGATTAAAGGATCAATCCAAGGAGAAGATATAACAATTTTAAATATCTATGCACCCAACATAGGATCACCACAATATATAAGGCAACTGCTAACAACTTTAAAAGGAGAAATCAACAATAACAGAATCACAGTGGGGGACTTTAACACCCCACTTACAGCAATGGACAGGTCAAATCAATAAAACAGAAAATCAATAAGGAAACACAGGCCCTGAATGAAGCATTAGATCAGATGGACTTAATAGATATTTATAGGACATTCCATCCAAAAGTAACAGAATACACATTTTTCTCAAGTGCACACGGATCATTGTCTAAGATTGATCACATCCTGGGTTACAAATCAAGCCTCAGTAACTTTAAGAAAATTGAAATCATGTCAAGCATCTTCTCTGACCACAATGCTATATGACTGGAAATCAACAACAAGAAAAAAATGGCCAAAAATACAAATACGTGGAGACTAAACAACACGCTACTAAATAACCAATGGATCACTGAAGAAATCAAAGAGGAAATTAAAAAATACCTAGCAACAAATGACAACAAAGACACGACATCCTAAACCTCTGGGATGCAGCAAAAGCAGTTCTCAGAGGAAAATTTATAGCAATACAAGCCTACCTCAGGAAACAAGAAAATAATCAAATAAAGAACCTAACTTTACATCTAAAGCAGCTAGAGAGGGAAGAACAGACAACACCTAAAGTTATTAGAAGAAAAGAAATCATAAAGATTAGAGCAGAAATCAATGAAATAGAAAAGAAGTAAACCATAGAAAAGATCAGTGAAACTAAAAGCTGGTTCTTTGAAAAGATCAACAAAATTGATAAACCCTTAGCCAGACTTATCAAGAAAAAAGAGGACACAAATCAGTAACATTAGAAATGAAAAAAGGAGAAGTAACAACAGATATCACAGAAATACAAAGGATCATAAGAGACTACTATATATATATATATATATATATATATATACATGCAACCATATGGCAATAAAATGGAAAACCTAGAAGAAATGGACCAATTCTTAGAAAAGTACAATCTTCTAAGACTAATCCAAGATGAAATAGAAAATATGAATAGACCAATCACAAGTTCTGAAATTGAAACTGTGATTGAAAAACTTGCATCAAACACAAGTCCAGGACCAGATGGTGAATTCTATCAAACATTTAGAGAAGAGCTAACACCTATCCTTCTGAAACTCTTCCAAAAATTTGCAAAGGAAGGGACACTCCCAAACTCATTCTATGAAGCAAGAATTACCCTGATACCAAAACCAGACAAAGATACCACAAAAAAAGAAAATTACAGGCCAATCTCACTGATGAACACAGATGCAAAAATCCTCAACAAAATACTAGCCAATGGAACCCAACAGTACATTAAAAGGATTGTACATCACGATCAAATGGGATTTATCCCAGGGATGCAAGGATTCTTCAACATTCGCAAATCAATCAGTGTGATACACCATGTTAACAAACTGAAGAATAAAAACCATATGATCCTCTCCATAGAGGCAGAAAAAGCCTTTGCCCAAATCCAACACCCATTTCTGATAAAAACCTTTCAGAAAGTGGGCATAGAGGGAACCGACCTCAACATAATAAAGGCTATCTATGACAAACCCAGAGCTAACATCATTCTCAATGGTGAAAAGCTGAAAGAATTCCTGCTGAGATCAGGAACAAGACAGGGATGTCCACTCTCACCACTACTAGCTACAGCAATCAGAGAACATTAGAAATGAAATGTTCTGGAAGTCCTAGCTACAGCAATCAGAGAAGAAAAAGAAATAAAAGGAATCCACATTGGAAAGGAAGAAGTAAAACTATCACTTTTTGCAGATGACATGATACTATTCCTAGAGAATCCTAAAGACTCTACCATAAAACTGTTAGAGCTCATCAATGAGTTTGGCAAAGTTGCAGGATACAAAATCAATACACAGAAATCAACTGCATTTCTATATACTAACAATGAAAGATCAGAAAGAGAAATTAGGGAAGCAACCCCATTTACCATCTCATATAAAAGAATCAAATACTTAGGAATAAACCTGCCTAAAGAGACAAAAGTCCTGTACTCTGAAAATTATAAGGTGCTGATGAAAGAAATCAACGATGACACCAACAGGTGGAAAGACATACCATGATCTTGGATTGGAATGGTCAATATTATCAAAATGACTATACTACCCAAGGCAATCTACACATTCAGCGCAATCCCTATCAAATTACCAAGGACCCCTTTCACAGAACTAGAACAAAATAGTTTAAAGTTTGTCTGGAAACACAAAAAACCCAGAATAGCCACAGACGTCCTGAAAAAGAAAAATGGAGTTGGAGGAATCAGGCTCCCTGACTTCAGGCTCTACTACAAAGCTACAGTCATCAAAACCGTGTGGTACTGGCACAAAGGCAGAAATATAGATCAGTGGAACAGGATAGAAAGCCCAGAATTAAATCCACGCATCTATAGTCAACTAATCTATGACAAAGGAGGCAGGAATATACATTGGACAAAAGACAGCCTCTTCAATAAGTGGTGCTGGGAAAACTGGACAGTTACATGTAAAAAAATGAAACTAAAACACTTCCTAACACCATGCACAAAAATAAACTCTAAATGGATTAAAGACCTATATATAAGCCAGATACTATAAAACCCTTAGAGGAAAACATTGGCCAAACACTCTCTGACGTAAATGATAGCAACATCTTCTCAGATCCATCTGTCAGAGTAAGGACAATAAAAAGAGAAATAAACAAATAGGACTTAATTAAACTTCAAAGTTTCTGCACAGCAAAGGAAACCCTAAACAAAACGAAGGGACAACCCACAGAATGGGAGAAAATATTTGCAAATGAATCAACTGACAAGGGATTAATTTCCAAAATTTACAAACAGCTCCTACAGCTCAATACCAAAGAAACAAACAGCCCCATCAAAAAATGGTCAGAGGATCTAGGCAGACAGTTCTCCAAAGAAGACATGCAGATGGCAAATAAACATATGAAAAGATGTTCAACATCCTTCCTCATTAGAGAAATGCAAATCAAAACCACTGTGAAGTACCACCTTCCACTGGCCAGAATGGCCATCATCAAAAAGACTACAAACAATAAGTGCTGGAGAAGGTGTGGAGAAAAAGGATCCCTATTACACTGTTGGTAGGAATGCATATTGGTGCAACCACTGTGGAAAACAGTATGGAGATTCCTCAGAAAACTCAAAATAGAATTACCATTTGATCCAGCAATCCCACTCCTGGGTATCTATGCAGCAGAAACCATGACTCAAAAAGACACATGTACTCCAGGGTTCATTGCAGCATTCTATGCAATAGCCAGGTCATGGAAACAACCTAAAAGCCCATTGACAGAGGAGTGGATAGGGAAGATGTGGTACATACACACAATGGAATATTACTCAACCATTAAAAGGAACGAATTACCAACATTTATAGCAACATGGATGGACCTAGAAATTATCATGCGAAGTGAAACCAGTCAGACAATTAGACAGCAACACCCAATGCTACTGCTTACATGTGGAAACTAAAAAGACACAATGTACCTCTTTGCAGAACAGACAATGGCACACAGACTTTGGAAAACCTTGGTTTTTCAAATAAGACAATCTGGGGGGTGGGGGGATGCGCTGTGGGTTTGATACACGAAATCTATCAAATTGACTTGTGATGATTTATGTACACCTATAATTGAAATAAAATCCATTAAGTTAAAAAAAAAGAAATATACCACTAAAATTGTATTTCCACTACTTAATTTTTATTGACTTTTTTAACAGACTATTATCCAAATATTGAAAAAATATTTCAAAGTTCAGTTTTAACTGTTTTTTTGAAACTATCATTCTCTTTATTTAAAATTATACTGAGATAAAATGGGATTCTAACCGGTAATTCAGGATGTGACATGCCTGGTATCATTATAATACTATGTCTGATTATTTTGAAATGTCTGTAGATTTTTTAAATGGAACCGTCCATTCTGGCATGAGTACTGGCACATCTCGGTCTGCCCAGCAGCGGTGCACACTGCACTGGTGAGAATGTATTCCTGCATGTGACTCTATCAAATCATATTTTTCAAAAATATTCAGGGAAAACCAACAATGAGAAAAAATTTCTTTTTGAAATTACCCATTTTGAATAGTTGATAATATTCTCATTTTTTCAAATATTGCTGTTTTATTTTTAGTTGTTCTGATTTGGTTTAATTCAGGATCCTTTTTTTCTTTATTGCCATTAAAACATTTATTTCCTGTGGAAGTTCCTGGGCCAGGAATTAAACCTGCCACAGCAGTGACAAATTTGGATCCTTAGCCTGCTGCACCACAAGGGAATTTCAAAACATTCATTTTCTTAATCTAATGTTTTCACGGATAAAAAAAAAAGTTTATTAATTTGGAAAACAGGATCCAAAATCAGTAGTTTTTACCGACTGTCTCATTTTGTTCAAATTTCAAATAAAGGAAATGGAAATAATTATTAAAAGGAGATGTGGAAGTGCAAGAGGCAGAGGTGACATCATTCTGTAGCAAGTTCTCTAATGCCCTGTCCCTTTAAGATTTAAGGGCATAAGCTTCCAGCTGATGGGAATGTTTCCTGGAGACAGTCTTGGCTGAGAGTCTTCAAAGTCCTGCCTTCCCAGGTCAACCTGAGACCAATTGCTGATTCATGTTCAGATATAGCTACCAGCCTCCTTTGCTGCCATCCATAAAAATTCTAAAGGTTCATCCCAGATTCAGAGCTCCCAGTGAATCACCTGAATTGCTCATTGAGACTTCATCACAGCTCAGCTCCCTTGTCTGTACAATCCTACTTCCTCCCCTCCCACTCTTTTAGTATTAAGTTCTAGAATGCATGCTAATCTCATCCACACTCTTTTTAGAGGGAAATGCTGAGAAGATTCTGGTCCAGTAAATTCTTCCAAGATACCATCAGTTGACTTTAATCTTATCTGGAAATATCTCATCTATTCTATGACTATGACCTGCACCATTCTCTACCACCAATTCCATATAACCTAACAGTTAATCAAATATGGGAAACAAGCTGCTTTTTCTCTCTACAATGACAGATTTTTCGTAATGGAACAATGCAAAAGGGATTTGCTTAGCAGCTTTTCCATAAAGTGTAGGACAAAAGTAACAGTCATAGAAGAGAATAATAGCCTTCTAGAGAGAGAATAAGTAGAATTCAAGAGCCTATAGTAGGATCACTGCAGATCCACAAAATGACCTCTTCTTAAAGTGGGCAGAGCTGTCATGTTGTTCATGATTCTTGTCCTTTTTAAAGTTATGAAATTTATTTTATATGTATCTTCCACATTTATTTAATAAAAAAGGATAAGGAAAGTTAGAACTCATGTAGAATCACATTTCAAAAAAATTTGAGTGGGAGATACTTTTAGGTTACCCCCTTTAGGTTCCTATTTTAAAAATGAAGGATTTGATAACGTATAAATTTTAAGGAAGGTACTAAAAACTCCCCCCCAATATTGTGCTACATTGTCAGCTAAGTTTTTGTAAACCAAGCATTCATGTTTGTAAAAATTGCCCTCATTTATTACATCTTGCATTTCAGTATAGGCAGATACAAGTAAGTAAAACAATTTCATAGCAGTTTAAGTTTTATAAGAGAAGTAAGTACAAGTGTGCCTCTTAGAGTTGTATCTAAAATCTACAGTTGCAGTTATACGTGACTGCATGTGTGTGTGTTGTATTTCAGCTCCATATCTTATCTTTCTTATTATTTCGAGTTTGGGTTTTAGCCTAAATTGCATGGAACATATACTACTAACTAAAATTCTTGAATTGCTTAACTGATAATAGAGATCTTAGACCATATATATACACACACACACACACACACACACACATATATATTTATATACATATATATGGGCATATATCTAATTCAGTGCAAATTTTCAGGTATTAGAAATAAATTATCAATTATTGCTGATATTTCTGAATATTAATATTTATAAATATTAATTATAACAGATCATTTTATAATTGCAATAAGACTTCACAAGCCATGAAGTATAAGTGATTCAAGTCTTTCTGATATATATGGGAAGCACCAAAGTGCATTAATCAGAACTACTGCATTGCTTGTCATGTTGCTTAAGCATTCCATATATTACTTTAGCCAATAAATTGTAAATTAATCTAAATAACATATTGCATTAAATTAATGTAATCCATAATGAATCAATTCTATAGATATTAACTATATCTGAGAACTGAGGATATATTCCTTCAGAGTTGTATAAACATTTACAACACAGATCATATTTACATTGCCTGTCATTGCCCTATTACAAATCACAACCCACTCCCATTCAAAATACATCCCTATTTTATGAGAATAGATTGATACACCATTTTTGCCTCAGAGGTGGATACACAATTCATCTTCTCAATGATTAGTGAAGTGGCTTTATAATGTGTCATCCTGCTCTGCAGACTTTAACCTCCAGCATTAAATGTGAAAACAACAACCTTGCACAGACTCTTCAGCAGATCATACAATTGCATAATGTCAAATCTCTTAATAAGCTCTGTCTCTGTTTGTGAAGGCTAGTTTATATATAAACATATATACTCTACTTCTCTGACTTAAATATTACAGATGCAATTGTTCTGAACAAATCAAACAAAAGGGCTTTGACTTAAGGAAAAGAAATGAAAAAACAGCAACAACAAGAACAATAAAAACAAAACTATACTATTCCTTCATCAAGAAGGTAATGAAAGAAATGTCCTCATAAACCCATCACTGAACTTTACTGATTATCCAAGGAGGATGTTCGTTATCATGTATGTATAACCTAATAGATATTTGCTTTTCTAGAGCAAGTATCTTTATTCATTATTTCATTGCTTTATTTTATTTTATTGCAACCCCTTTTGGTAAATTTTAGGATACATAGGAGAATATGCATATTTGTTCAATCATTATTCACAGGTAATTATATTACACTGTATTTCAATATTGCAAAGCTTTTTTTTCACTTTTAGATACAAGTATTAGACATTGAAATTCCGGAATTTTCTCTGTATAACAAATTTTGTCTTTAGCACCCAAGAGAACTGGTAGGCAGTTTGCTAGGATGGGGCAATTATCATTTACGGATTGTCTTTAAATTAGTATCCCTGCCTCCAATTAAATCAGGATAGTTTTTCCACTTATTCATTGAGCATTAAGAAACCAAAACACCTTCAATGTCTATATTCCTCCTAGGTTAGCAGCACAACATCCGACTGAGATATTAACACTGACTGAGAGGACAGACTTGGGCCTGGCTCTCTAAACACACTTGGCTTATTTTATTTTCCCAGTAGGTATAAGCAGTTGATGGGATTGTTCCATTAGTAAGATCTTTCCTTTATTCTCAGAATTCTTCAAAATAAAAAAAAAAGTGAGCACTTTGCTGTATTAACTAACATATTTTATAAATTCAAAAGAGAGTTGAAGAGGGAATCGTAAGTAAGGAATACAAAATGTTGATGTTAAAAATTGCAAAATATGACAAGATTTGCAGCAAAACAAAGGTAATCTTCATTTTCCAATTCATTGTTATAGGGTTATGCAGAAATGTGAACTCATTCCCAGTATTTCAGATAAGCTAATTCTTTTTATATGTTAACTTCTGGATTAAGAATATACAAATAATTGCAACTATGTTTATAAAATTATATTTATAAAATTAACATTCTCTTATTTAATATGAACAAATCCTAAATAATGATCACAATTGCCTTTCAAGGTAGGCAGGAATAATATGAAAAACTATCCCACCAAAATAATCAGTTTTCAAAAAAACACTATTTGCAGGTTTAAAAGTTAATTATATTTTGTAAAGTAGTTCCCTATGATGCAATTCACTCCAACAACTCTTGCATGTATTTCTTGCTACAAATGAGACTTTACTGGTGTATAGAGGAGAAGAAAAAGATGATGACAGGATTTCTAAACTTGTGCCTAGGAGTCCTTTCCAAGATATATTTCTACTGTCAGGGTTTTTCACCAGTTTCCATAATTGATGTTTCATCTACAATACCACAACTTTTTTATACACTATAGATAATTAGCTAGTCCTCACTTCCAGCTGATTATTTCTATCCTCTGAGGAGCCTCATGGTATAATAGACAAAATGTCAGGAATAATTAGGAGTACTGATGGCGGCAACTATGCTATCAAACAACACATATCTTGACCTGATTCTTTTATGCTGTGCCATTGAAGACAATGTTTAGACAATTTAAAGCTCTCTCCTAGGCTTTAATATTTTAATGCAAAAAAATCTGAAAAATAACAATTTGCTTTTATGTCCATATATATGGTGCACAAAGCCTGAGTTTGTATATTTATTTTCTCATTTAAGGTGGTAATATCAAGCAAATCCAAGTACCCCACAGCTTTGCAGTGCCTCTGCATAAATAATTAAATGTTATTTTCCACATGATATTTTGAAATCTAATGAAACTATTTATCATGCTGTATAAAGTCAGCAGAAATATTTTTTTCTTTGTCTGGGATTTGATACATTTATCTTTAATGACACTCAAACACATCTATTGCTTCTTAGGTAACCTAATATTTGCTCATCCAATATAGTCTCCAACAATGGTTCCTCAAAGTAATTTAGCTGAAGAAAGGAAATCAACGTAAGCCCTCACATTACCATGTTCAGTCTAATTCACAAAAACGTCATTTTTTGTCAACTTACATGAAACCATTTATGTTAATCCCATCATACACTGTTGACCATGAAGAAATAGCAACTGTTTTCATTTCAAACTGCAAAACAACTATAAATATATAAACACATTTTATAATATCATATCAGATATATCATTTAGCATTTTAACACTTTTATGTGTACATTCCTACATTTTGAAAGTGTTTACCTTGTTATGTTACTAACAAGGTATTATTTTATTTGTTCACTCATTGACTCTGTGAAGGAATGCAAAGAGTTATGTCCAGTATTAGGGATAAAACACAAAGGATAAATTATTTATCCGAAGTCCAACAATTAGTAAATATCACTAGAAATAGAAGTCAATCTTTTCTTAATTTTAGTTATATTATCTAAGGCCTACTCCAATTCCTCTAACATCACATTTTTTGTTCAAGAAACCCAGAATGAAAAAATTTTCAAATTTTCTTACTAGTTAGAATTATAAGAATTATCTCAAAATATAAATACCATAAAAAATATCTAAACTTTACTTAAAGTAGTGAAACAATAAGTTGATAATCCCAGTCTAGAAAGGATCCAGTTATATAGTGCAAAGAATGAAGAAGCTTAGAAAAAGCATATCTAATTCTTTTATATTACCATAACTCTCAAAGTCTAGTACATATCACTTCACTTTTCAACTGACAACATGTTGAACTGATGAAGTCAATATTCATTTTTATGTGCAGAAGAGGGCAAGAAATGCAATAGGAAAATAATATGTAACAAGATGATCCTTTATAGGTCTCTTCAGTTCATCAATGATTTGTCATGAAACAAGAAAAAAATCACAAGAAATATATGGTGAAGCTGTCCAGTAATGCTTACCCCTGGAACCATGCTCTGGAAAATCAAAAGGCGTGGTGCTCCTACAAAAGTGTAATATCCCTGAAGAGAAAGCTACCCTCTGCCATCATCTAAATCCATGCTAATCAAGTAAAGAGCAGAATGAATCTGAGAGGAAGAAAATCTAAAGCCTCATTTAATGAGGCTCCCTCTCTTCTTCCCAACAAGGCCACTTCATGCAGTACGAAAGGAAGTCTGGTATCAGATTATATCTAATAGCACTAAATAAGCTAACAAGATAACTAAAATCCTTAAGGACTAAGAAACATTCATAGGAATAGGAAACTAATACAGATATTTTTACTCTTAATTAGTTTTTAAAGTATAGTTGATTTACAATATGCCAATTTCTGCTGTACAGTTATATGTGTGTGTGTGTGTATATATACACTCACACTCATAAGTGCACACATATTTGTGTACATATACATTATATATACACTATATGAAGATTATGCGTATGTATTACATACGCACACACATACATTCTTTTTGTCATATTCTTATCCATCATGGTCTATCCCAGGAGCTGGGATATAGTTCTTCATGCTGCACAGTAAGACCTCATTGCTTATCCATTCTAAATGTAATAGTATACCTCTACTAACTCAAATTACCCATCCATCCCATCTTTACACTCACCCCCCCCCAAGCAACCATAAGTTTATTTTCTACATCAGTGAGTCTGTTTCTGTTTTCTACATAGGTACATTTGTGTCATATTTTAGATTCCTTTATTCTTTACAACTGAACAAAATTAGAAAAGCTCAAAAAGCACGTTTTGTGACCACTTAAAATAATATTTTAAATTTTAAATATTTTTATATATTTTAAATAACTGATTAATATGTAGAAGCTAGCTTATTGCTGCAGTTGGAAAGTTAATAATTTATAAAGACTGCTTTGTAGTCTAATGGCAGCACTTGACTTTTGCTATCGTTCAAGGGCTTCCAACTTTGATGTTTCTGTCTTAAATTAAGAGAAAAGGAAGTGTTAGGTATCAGCTCTTGTTCAGTTACTTTTCTGAGGGGTTCTTTTAACTGAGTCCCATGAAGCCATAATGTCTTTTAACAAGAATATTGATTGCAAAACAAAGCCTTGTTCTATTATCTTCTTAGAGGAAGCCCAGTTAGAGAAGGTGATTACAATTTTTGAGTAACACTACGTCTTTGCAGAGTATAAGTGTACTATTAACTCTCTGGAGCACAAAAAACAAAAGTTTTCAGAAGGATTTGTTATGTAAGCAATTTTTTTTTCATCTCCCTAAGTCAAAATAAAAAGTCAGAGCATTTAATTTCCTCTGATCTTGAGTTTGTGTGTGTGTTTTAATTTAGAGAAACTCTCTAGATCTCTAGATTTTACTTATTAGTTTAATACCAACTGTATTCAATGAACACTACTGCTTTCTACCTTGAGACCTAGGATTTGAGAGGTAAAGGTTTTTAAGGTAACCAGTGGTGTCCATTATGCAGCCTCAGTGTCCAGTGAAGCTGGTGGACTAAAGTCAGCAAGTTGAACCACTGCATACTCAGTGTGCTGAGCAAAACTCAGAGGGTCTCCTTATCCAGAAAAATTCTGTCTCCAGTTATTCATCATCACTGCAGTAGGTTACCCTCACATTCGAACATGTTATTAGAATTCAGCAACTCTGACATTTTATTTTATAATAAAGCATTCAGTTTAAACATAAACTTTGAAAAGTACTTATTTTAGCAGTCTGTCAAATAATAATTGAAGAATTTATTGAAAAATCCAAACAATGAAAAATTTTTTTCTTGAAATAGGAAATACTGATATCTGGGAAATATGATTTCTGATGCTCAAACAAATGTAAGCTAGAACTTATCGAATATTTTGAGCACATTAGCTGAGGATTTCCATTTTGCAGATTACATTAGACTCAACTACATAAAAAAAAAAGAGAGAGAGAGAAGACATGTCAATGAAATTATTTCTGACAGCAGGAAGGATAGAAACCTGAATCTGTGTTATTTACTCACTACTGGTAACTAAATAGTAACTAGGTTGGCAAATTTTTGAAAGATACATTCTATTTTTAACCAGTTTAAAAATTAATATTCAGTATCTTTGCTGGTGCCTGGTGGGAATTCCTGAAATAAAAGATGTGTTTTCTTCACACTGCTTATTGATAATATATGTCATTAAATAATAAAAATTCATCAAGAGAATGCTTTTTTAAATTTCCATGCTAACATAAATTTTACCACAACAGGTGTAAAATAAATCAAAGGATTTAGAGTGAATTTTTTATGTTACTGTGTGAACACTTTGCTAAGAAATTTGTTAAGTAGTTTAAACTCTGATTGGTTTCACACATTTGATTAATTCAAGAAGATTTCTGAATGTTTTAATATGTTGTTTTTCTAATTGGGCTTTTCATTCAGAATTTAACATTAATTCCTGATTTCTCTTTTTAAGCATTTTTAACTAGCTAAAAATAAGTAATGTCCTGGATAACACATATATATTATGTACTTTCAAAAAAGATAGTTGTGTAATACCTTGGATCTTCTTGAGTTTTCTATTAGCTTCTTTTACAAATCAGAGTCCTCTTCTTTGCAAAAGCATCTCAAGCAAACTTCCTAAACTCTGACTATACAATACATATATTTTGTCATATTTACATTTTTTCTTCTTATAGCTTCAGAGTTACATGATTTAAAAAAAATCTACCTATATATATATTTACCTATCATTATCTAATCTATCATCTTCCACCTACGTTAGTGTAGATTTGGCCCATTCATACTTATTTCATCCTACAAAAGTCCTATGATAATGTTGGAACTTCTAAAGAACTTGGCTTATTTCTTGAGGCTTCCTTATTGATTTGTTCTATAGGGGATCAGGAATCACCCAGATATGTGCCTTAGGATCTTTAATACAAGGTAGAGATTAAAGAAGGAATGGAGTGGATTAGTAATGAGAAGAATACCATTGAGAGACTAACCAGCAGTGTGAATAAATCAGAATATGTGAGAAAATACACTGGAGAAAAAAGTTTTTTCCAAGAATCGTATTCAGTCTCAATTTTCCAGGGAATTAAGGTGATCGAAATCTTGTAAATCACATAGGCCTCCTTATTCCCACCTTAAAAAATATTTTAAAGTAATATATTTTAGCTGTTTTTCAAAATTATTTTGCTGTACTTTCTTACTGCCATGAAAATTTAAAAAAATTACAAAAGTGAAATTTTGTGCAATAGTGCAAAATGTACAATATTCTCTTCCTCATGACCACATGGAGTCCCATGTTTCCATTGTGTCTGGCCTGGCGTTGAAGGAGTATAGATGGCACTCTTATAAAAGTGCAAAATAATTTATCCTAGGGTTATGTTTTCACAAGTAAAGTCATTTTAGATAATTATAAAATGCAGTCAGAGTGGGTTTGAAGTTACGTTATACAGATTACGTAATAAGGTAATTCAAAGAGCACTGCCAAGGAATTTGGGCTTTTTTTTCTACTGTTAGCTCTTATTGCATGTGTGAACTTGAACTAGCCACATTGTCACTTGGTCTCAATTTTCTCATCTATAAAATGTAGCACTTGGTCTAAATTATGCAAGTGTTTCTCTCTTCTAATACTTTATGTTTACCTCAATTCCCAGGTCAAATGGGCTTTCAAATTCCTGAATTTTTATTCTGTTCTGACTTAGAAGTTTACCAAATCTACTCTTTTTTGACATGTAGTTTAAAGATATTATCTTTGAACAAAATTAAAGGTATATATAAATTAAGTTAGAAAATAAATAAATTGATTCATTTAAATGACAGGAGGAAGACACTGTCCCTATGATAGAATACAGTTTTGAGAACTAAACATGAACTGATTTTTACATGGTTGAAATGAGAAACTGTTTTTTAAACAGGGGTAATGCATATACTTGGTGTTTCTGTTGTGAGAAGTAAATGGATATTCTAATGCATTTAAGCAAAAGGTATTAATGATTAATGACATTTTTGATCCTGAAACAAGACCTGCAAATCCTTGAATAATTTATAAGGTACTCAATACTGCACAGGATATCCATCTGCTAAGAATATTTTTGTGTATACAAGCTATTAATATTGAAAGCTTTAAACAAGCCACGAGGAAGAGTCTTGGGGTTGAAATAACATTACCTATTAAATATACAAGTTTCAACTTCTTGTTTTTAATGTTTTGGTTAATGCTAAATGCTTAATGTTTGATATACAGTGTGTACAAATTTGTCATAAAAAGGTTATGATACAATTCCACAAATGACAATGATTCTTTTTTCTCAATTACATCTTCTCCTATGACAATAATGAATACCTACTGAGAAAATAGAAATTGTAGTTGTGTGCTGGATTTTAAGAATATTGTGAAGTAGAAAATGTGTAAGATCAGAAAAGTCATAATTCTTCATATTATGTAAGGTCTGTTGAATTGAGAGGAAATTATTCAATGGGCCATTTCTTAAGGTATTGCTTTGGAGACACAATATCTTTGAGACATACATGAGAAAAAATATTGGTCTAAAAGTTATTGCCATGTCAAGCTCAGTGTTTGAAAGATAATCCCCTGGAGTTCCCATTACGACTCAATGGATTAAGAACCCAACAAAGCGTCTGTGCTGATGTGAGTTCAATCCCTGGCCTCATTCAGCGGGTTAAGGACACACTGTTGCTGCAAGCTGTGGCATAGGTTTCAGGTGTTGCTTGTGTCTGGCATTGCTATGGCATAGCCCTGCAGTTGCAGTTTGGATTTGATCCCCAGCCTAGGAACTTCCATATGCTGTAAGTGTGGCTTTAAAAAGAAAAAAAAATATCATTCTTCATATTCATTTTATATTCTAACTTTCAGGTTGACCTCTTGAGAAAAAGAAACCTGTGGGATAGCATTATGAAGACAGATTTGAATGAGATTTTTAAGAACATTTAACACAATTTCCTTATTTTTTTAATTGCAAAGTACTATTATTTATTTATTTTCATTTTTTACAGTTTTATTTAAATATAGTTGATTTACAATTTTATGATAATTTCTGTACAACAGTGATTTAGTTATAAATGTACAGACATCCATTGTTTTTCAGATTCTTTTCCCATATAGATTATCACAAAATATTGGGTAGAGTTCCCTGTGGTATACACCAGGTCCACATTAGCCAGTCATTCCATATACCGCAGTGTGCATACCCAAATCCCCAAACCCCTATCCCATCCTTCCCTGTCCATGATCTCTCCCTTTGGTAACTGAAGCCCAAAGATGTTAATACACTCAAGAGCGCCCTCTAGGCCTGTGGCATCCCATTCTGTCTCTCTTGGGTGAAATAGTCGTTCTGAAGTTACTAAAAAGTTGGGGCTGCTCTGTGTCCAACTAAGGTAGTTGTGTGGATTATCTAGAAAGGTATCACTCCCTGTCTCCTTGGAAAGTTATTATAGTTCTTCACATGGCAAAGAAGTGGAGGGCAGGTACATATTTTAAGGTACCATTTATTTAAGCCAGAAATTATTTTTATTATTAATTAAAAACTGAAAAATTATGATCTGATAACACAAATCAGTGACAAAATATTTTGAAAATTAGCATTATAAATTTCAGCAATTTTGACACTTTCAATATAGTCCAGATAATTCTTAGGTATATAAAACTACATTCATAACATTTCATTAAGCTAATAACATGATACAACAAACATCCATGCAATATAGATGTCAGCATATCTATGTAGTCATAATACTGTAAACGTTTCACTCCTCCGGGGATCAGAAATATTTGAGGTTGCAGGGCACTTATAGTGTCCTAATTATTTTTTTCTTTTTTGCCTTTTGTCTTTTCTTTTCTTTTTTTCAGGGCCGCACATGTGGCATATGGAGGTTCCCAGCCTAGGGGTTGAATCAGAGCTGTAGCCATTGGCTTAGGCCACAGCCACAGCAATGCCATATCTGAGCCACATCTGCAATCTACACCACAGCTCACAGCAACACTGGATCCGTAACACACTGAGCAAGGCCAGGGATTGAACCTGTGCCCTCATGGATAATAGTCAGATTCATTTCTACTGAGCCATGATGGGGAACATTTATAGTGACCTAATTTTTGAAAAGAAAAACTTTGGATAGCTCAAATGATTAAAACTCATTAATGAAAATAAAATTTTGAGGATCTTACCTATTTTCACTAAAAAAATCATTTGAGTTAGTCACTACGAATGTGATGATAAACAAGGTAAATTCAGCCTTTGACATTTAAATGAGAAGAGAAAATAATTACAACATAATATAATACATTTTGACATAGAAAAATAGTGTGTCACAGGAGAAAATAAATCAACTTTAAATTAAAATATGCATTGAATTGTTTTTAATTCATTTTATATGTCTATAATTTATATATATTAAAATCGCCCATTTTGGAGTTCCTGTCATGGCTTAGTGGTTAACGAAGGAGACTAGTATCCGTGAGAATGCGGGTTCAATCCCTAGCCTTGCTCAGTGGGTTAAGGATCCTGCATTGCTGTGAGCTGTGGTGTAAGTAACAGACGCAGACTGGATCCTGTGTTGCTGTGGCTATGGTGTAGGCCTGGAAGCTGTAGCTCTGATTAGAACCTTAGCCATGGGTGCAGCCCTAAAAAGACAAAAAAAAATTACCCATTTTTTATGCATAGTTTGATGAGTTTTCAAAAACATGTACATCCATTAACCACCATCCCAAGCACTATGTTTCAGTCATTCAAAAAATTTCCTCAGGTCATGTCCCAAACCTCCCCAGAACAACCATGGTTCTGATTTAAATCACTATATATTCACTTTCCCTGTTATAAAACTTCATATAATAGAATCAGACTTATCTTTTTGTTGCCATCCCAAACCTTGGAGTTTAAATTCTTAGGCTAAAATATGTAAGAATACAGGTAAAATATCAAGTTGGGTTTTATGATGAAGGCTATTATAATAAGCCATACCATTGAATTTGGCATTGGACCTTGGAATACTACTTATTGCTCTACACCAACATTGTGTTGCTTTTTTATAGTATATATTTTTTTGTCTTTTTAGGGCCGCACCTGTGGCATATGGAGGTTCCTAGGCTAGGGGTCAAATCAGAGCTGTAACTGCCTGCCTACACCACAGCGACAGCGATGCTAGAACCCTGCTGCATCTGCAATATACAACACAGCTCACAGCAATGCAGGATCCTTAACCCACTGAGTGATGCCAGGGATATAGGGCCTCTGTCCTCATGGATACTAGTCAGATTCATTTCCACTGAGCAACGATGGGGATACTACATTTTTAAATTACATTTAAAGTACATTAAATTACATTATCATACCACATTTATGTATTTTACTCAGAATACTCTCACGGTGTTAAGAGCACTGACTTTATTAAATCTCTTTTTTTTTTAATTAGAAATATCTGTGTGTTCCCTAAATAACTGTTCTGCATTTATCTTAAGAATTTTATAGGTTTGGTAAGTAACTAGTTTTCTCCTCTCATGTTCACTGATTAATGTGAAAATTCTGACCCAATCCTGGCAAAGACATAGAATTTATGGTATTTACTTTTATGATGATCTCATTTCTAACTCAATTTTCCATCTCTAATGTTGCTGAATTTCTTTGGTGTGTGTGTATATTTCATATGTATGTTGTGTATTTATAATCTAGTTGTCTACTATATATGTCAGTATGAGCTTAATCAATTAAATCAGTTAAGCTGAATATTTAAATTATTTTATATTCATAGAAACTTCTAATTATTTGGTAATCAGTTCAGAGTTATACCCAAATTTATTGCCTTTACTTCACATTTCATCTTTTCTCTAAAAATCGAGTATCATTTTTTATCTTGGGGGAACTATTCTCCATTAGAATTCCAATGAGCAGGCTAGGAAGTATTACAGATAAAGTACATTTGATAGATGCTGGCTACATATAACCATTTGTTGTTAGTATTTATGTGACTCACACCTCCAGAAACAAAGTCCAAATTCTACCAGTTGTCACAGCAACTCAATCTTAGCCCATTCCTCTAATTAAACTAAGATTATTATCAGTGTTTCTATTTTGCTGCAAAGAGAAAGTCAGAAAGGATATCACATCAATGAACTTTCTGAGATTAGTTAGGAGGAAAATAAGCTTCTAAATATTTCTGACATAGTAAAATTCTTTGATCTATAGCAATATAATGTACACCTGTAAACCTGTATTTGAAGTACATAAAAATTATGCTAATAATAGAAATTATTGTTGAAGCTAGCCAGGTGCATTTTCAATCATAATAAATTGCTAAATTATACCATACACATATTGTATTTTAGTTATCCAAATATTATTAAAATATAAAATTGCAACTTCTTTTCCTTGTTTAGAATAAAAATACTAAATTTTTCACCATAAGGAAGAAACAAATTTCGAGTACCCAAATTGTAAATATTTTATACATATAGCTTAATCACCTAAAGACAGGAAGAATGTGGCTGAGACTGTTGTATTAAGTCCTGAACACTTTGCTTTATAACATGAATACAAACATTTAAATATTTTTAAATTAAACACACAAAAGACCACAAAATTAAACAGATGTTGTGCATTATTATGTTAATGATTATTAAGCTTTTGGCCTTAATAATCAAATTTCTAAACACGTAAAATAGGAACTTCTGAAATTCAAATAGACTTGTGTTTAAAGTTTAAAAACAAGGCTCATATATTTCCTGAAAATTGTTTATGCCCTCTAAGTGGGAAATCATTTTCTAAGCCTAAATTAAATAAATCACACAAATTCTCTCTAATGCAATCAGATTAAGTCCAGAGTTATGATTCCTAAACAGCCACTACCACCAGACAGTTAAGTTAAGGACAAACTCCTCATCGCTCTTAAACATGCAGAACCATCATCACCTTCAAATTCTGGAAGCTTTCCAACAGAAAATTTGTAAAGAAATTCAGGGGTGCAGCTGGTTTGGCGAAAGTGGAAGTGGGGAGATGTGAAGAGCACATAGACATGAACTGAAATCAGGGCCTTGAAGATCTTCTGTTTTCAGAATAGGTGTACAAGGTCCCAGATGCCAGAATGATTTTGCAGAGAAAAGGGACATTGATTCTTCTTTAAAACCTTTAGCTTTTATCCTTAAATCTTCACTCTACCTCCGATGCCATTCCATTCCCTTGCCTTGCTGTCTCTTCACAGTAAATGATTCCTAATTGATCACTCATTTAGCCCATCTTCAACCGTCTCATTTATTGCCAGAATTTCTAAAACTTGTATATGATTACAGCCCATACCTACTTAAAATACTTCTAGGCAAGATTTCCACTCTCTGGTCCTTAAATATTACTGCAAATGATTGACAATTTCCTACCTTTACCTGCTCTCCAGCAAACAAACTATAGTTTCCCAAATACATAACAGAGTTTGCTATGTTTGTGCCTTGGCATAAGTTCTTTCATTTTGAAAGTCTGTTTCACCTACTTAATGACGTGGGAAATGGCCACTCAATTCTGACTCAAGTATATTGCCTATATCAAAACATCTCTGATTTCATACTTTTTTGTTGTTTATTTCCTACTTCCTTGTGTTCCTATTACATGTTTTACATGACCATATCATTAGTATTCTTCACAGTGTTCTAAAATCATTCCTTTGTATGAGACAAGTCAACCATTTAAAGCTTGTTTTATAGTTATCTAGTAAATAAAAGTATAAATAGGTATACATTTAATAACTTGACTCCTGACTTCCTAAGCCAGAGAAAATACAGACCATGAATGAGCACCAGTTCATGGTCCAAGATTACTGGTTAAGTAGACTGAAGAGAAAACAGATGCACTAGGTGTTCATATTTTATTTTTCAGGATTTTGAACTAGAAAATGTGGTGGTGATAGAAAACTTTTTAGCAGGAATTAGAAAGATCCATTCAAAGAAATCTTGAAGTAGCTTATGACTGTTAAGGAGGAGCCAGATTCATAAACTTTCATAGCATGCCTAAGTTATAAGGAAGCGAAAGTTATAAGAAAAAGATCCACGTGGAAACTCAAATATCTATGCAAGTAGAGATAAGATGAAGTGAGCCTGTAGTAAAAGGGGAAAATAACCAAAATTCAGAGGATTTTGAGTTGTATTATAGCAGAGACCATAATCATGAATGACTCTGTGCAATCTTCTATAACTAATGTTTTCAGTACTGCCTTAGATCCCTGAGGAAATTTATGTTTCTAACTTTTCATATTCATTTGAAACATTTTTTTTTTGGCTTTTTGTCTTTATAGGGCCACACCTGCGGCATATAGAGGTTCCCAGGCTAGGGGTCTAATTGGAGCTGTAGCCTCCAGACTACATCATAGTCACAGCAACATGAGATTGAGTCGAGTCTGCAACCTACACCACAGCTCACGGCAACACCAGATCCTTAACCCACTGAGCAAGGCCAGAGATCAAACTTGCAACCTCATGGTTCCTAGTTGGATTCCTTTCCACTGCTCCACCACAGGAACTCCTGAAATATTATATTTTATTTGCTTATGGCTTAATTTTGCAACTTTTTCCTTAGGCTAAAATAAAATCTTCATTACTAGAAGTAAATTGAGTGACTCTCTTTCTTTTAACCATAAGAGTATAACTGAAACATCTTTTCCCATCCTAATGTGAATTTCACACAAGCTGGGGTACTCTCATCTTTCTCATTACATCTCTGACACATAGTTAGTATTTTCCCTTCCTCCAGTGCTGGGTACCATTATTATGCCCCAGTCTGTCCCCAAATCCTATTGCTTACACTATACATTACCAACTCAGTGCAACCAGAAGAATTAGAGTTTATAATGTTCATACTATTCACCATGAAGGAATGGGGACAGTGCAGCTGGACACACTAAATTCTATCCTAAAAATATTAGAAGAGCAAAATTCCTGACTCACATACAAATGAGCTTCTCAAGCTGTATCGTGTCCCCCAGTGACCTCACTGGGGAATGCTAGAGACAGTAAAATCAGCTGGTAACTGGGAGCCTAGAACATGTAGTACAGCTACTGAGATGAGCACTCTCACGAGGTCCATTTGCCAAACTTTGCTACTTTCCCCAAACTGTCCCCTCCAGGCTCTCAGCTGGCCCTTAAATTCTGAATTATGATTTGTTCAGCTGACCACCATTTCTTGTACCCAAAGTCCAACCTCACACACTCTTATGTCTCCCAGGCTCTTTCCAGACTGGAAAGTTCTGATTTTAGCTTCTCACAGCACAAAAGGTCTTAGGTAATGGAAAAACTCACCCATCATCCTCAGATTTTCTCTCAGCACTTTAAGTCATCCTCTATATCACTCTCCACCAGAAAACTAAGCTACTATTGGTAGCTTAAAGATGATTTATTCTTTTATAGGTGATAAAGGTGTCTTTAAATTACTTACTTTTTGCTGTAGTCCTTGATAGAGCAGGAAAAAAAAAACACCAATCATATGCAAAATTAAGTTTTTGGCAGAGTGTGCTAAAACGGTAATGAACACATGAATCAATGCATGATGATTGCACTAGAAACAAGTGGCTGAGATCATGGTCCTATAACTTTTAAAAATAGCGCTGTTAACAAGGCTAATACCAAATTATTTGGTGATCATAGCAGAAACAATGTAGGTTCACTAATACTCTTAGGGCTCAGGACACATTATCATTAAACTCAGCACTCATGCAATCTTGCTTCACTGCTCCTCCTTTATTAGGGAGAATGCTTTTAGCACCTTTGTTAGGCAGCATTTATATACTTAACATATCAAGAAACTCTTCGTGCATTGTCTTCCATCTACAAAATGAAACCAATTTTTCTGGAACAGCAAGTTTAGACATTTTAAAAATCTCGATGTATAATAGTTATAAATAACACATTTTAAACACATTGTGTTTTATAAACGAGTAGGAGTAGATTGATAACTATACAAAGAACAATTTTAGACTCTATTTCTTCATTAGATCATAAACTACAAGTTCATCTTATTCTAAGTCATTCCATATTCTTCCAAATAAAATAATTTGATATGATAGTGTGAACAGAGAAAACAAAAAGACCCTCTGAAAATGATATCAGAGGATAAGAGAGTTATTTTTGTAGTTTGTCAAGGTATGATTATCAGTGTGCAACTTTGAAAGGATTTTGAAACCTAAATATATTCATACTATTTTTATTGTACAGAGATTAATTAACTAGTCTGTGAATCCCCTAATTGTTTTTACCAATTTAGGCAGTTATTAGAATTGCATTTCTTCTGATGGTAAAAACTGTAAGTCTCACTTATTACAAAACTATTCTGTCTTGTAGTGCAACTGTAACTGTATTAATTGGGTAGTCTTAAAAATCTTTCTGTGTACACATACGGTCACTGTATCATAGAAAGTCTGTCTCCATTTTCTCACACAAAGCTGTCTAAACCCTTGGAATTTCCTGTATGATAAGGGTTATAGGAGCTTGGTTTTTGTTCTAAAGAATCAACTCTTGTTGCGTTCTTATATATCTTTAGAATGGGGCTAGTAGCCAAAAATATTGAACATTAATTAGAAGTTTGGAGCTTTCAGCATCATCCGAAGGGAAGGGAGAGTGACTGGAAATTGATTTAATCACCAATGACAAGTGATTTTAACAAATATGCCTACAGAATGAAACTTCATGAAAACCCCTAAATAGTGGTGGCTCAGAGGCCTGTAAGGTCTGGACTCCTCTTACCCAATCTTGTCTTATAGCTCTTCCATTGGCTGTTTGTGAGTTGTATCCTTTATACAAACTAGTAATGGTAAGTAAAGTGCTTTTGTGGTGTCTGAGAGTCTCTTTAGCAAAGTATTAAATTGAAGGGGAAATTATGGGAATCTTGATTTATTTTTGGGAAATTGGTAAGAAATGCTTGTGGCTCAAAACTGGTGAATGGCATCTGAATTGGGGGCAGTCTTGTGGGGTTGTGCCCTTTAACTTGTAAAACCAGATGCTAACTCCAGGTAGACAGTGTAAGAATTGAACTGAATTATTGAATACACAGTTGGTATCAGAGAATTGGAAAAGTGATGGTGGAAAGGCACCCTATATTTGGTACCAAGTGGGGAAAAAAAAACTTTTAATTGGTGTCAGAACTGATTTGACAAAAAGTCAGAATGAATGTGTTTAATGCAATCTTTGAAGAGAAGGTGTTTTCTGAGAGTTCTCTGGACACCTTTGGCAATGAATTCAGCTGCTAGGTGAAAAGATCAATGGGAAGAAGAAGGTTATAAGGTAAAAACCTAGATTCAATGACTTTAGTTGTTATGGGAAAATGTCTTGGTACTACCAGATATTCACAGGAGGGTAAAGTACTTCAATAGGATATAAAGTCAGGAAAGTTTATTTCTAGACCGTTAGAGATCACTGATGAGTAGACACGACCAGAATTTTAAACAAATGAAAATTTAGTAATGACTCTTTTACCTCTTTCCCACATCTTCTGCTTCAACCCATTGCATTCCTATTGAAATAGATAACATTTTCTGACCAATTTTATTATTTTATTGAAGTATAGTTGATTTGCAATGTATTAATTTCTGATATACAGCAAATTGATTCAGTTATACAGACGTTACATATATAATATTTTAACATTCTTTTCCATTATAATTTGTCTTATGATATTGAATATAGTTCCCTGTGCTACATAGTAGGAACTTGTTTATCCATTCTATATGCAGTAGTTTGCATCTGCTAAACCCAAACTCCCAGTCCATCTCTCCCTCACCCATCTCCTGCTTGGCAGCCACAAGTCTGTTCCATATGTTGGAACAACTTTAGAACTTAAGATGTAGATTTTCAAAAGTGGCATTAACTGAGTACATTTTCCTACTTTCCTAGTAAAGAATGTATTAGAGTAGACAAGGCCTAACACCCGGTAGCCAGCTGGTATCCTAGAATTTAGAGAATAATCTTTCTATTCATAATAATTATAAAGTCCTGGATAGTGTATTTAGTGTATTTTCTGGGAGAATGTTTTTGAAATTCTCAAAGAATGAGGATAAGCCAGTATTAATTCTTATTTATAAGGGAATTTTTCCAAATTTAGTCTCTGCTATATTCTTAAAGCTGAGAAAACTGCCCATAACAATTTAAGTATTAAAAAAATCATAAAATATTTATTGAGGAATTCCTGCTGTGGTGCTTTGGGTAAAGAATCCAACTGTAGAGACTTAGGTTACTATGGAGGTGTGGGTTCAATTCCCAGCCCAACGCATGGGCTTAAGGATCCAGTTTTGTAGCAGTTGTGGCTCAGGTCACAGCTATGGCTCAGATTTGATCCCTGACCCAGGAAATTCCATAAGTCACAGGTGTGGCTGAAAAAAAAATGTTTAGTGAATTAGTGAGCATAAACAATTTTGAAGCTAAGGAAAACAGAGCCAGGACTTAGATAACCTTTCCTATATGACAGATGATGAAACTTTCCTAGAAACATGCCCACCTCAAATCTTTAAATCCAGTGAATAGGAGAGTTAGAATCAGAAGCCCAGTTTCCAAGAACAATATTAATTCTATGACACCTGCATTTCTAACTTCTAACCAAATTTCCTTAGTAACTTCTATTTGATTGGGCAATGAAAATAACTTTCCTGGAGGTCAACAATAGTAACATATCAGGAATATCATATGGTTAAACATGTATGCATCTATAAAGATATGTAGCTAGATAAGCAGTAGATAGACATATATATAGATAGTATATGTACAGATTACATCTATGTAAATAGATATATCTCTATACAACTCTATATACTTATACACACACACATAAATACACATATATTTATATATTCAAATACATATTTCATAGAAGCATACTTCCCAAGTTCAGAAAGTTTAGAGAAAAAATGAAAAGCACATTACTTTCTTTTCTATTCCTACACCAATTGTTCTGATTTTTAAAAAAATGTATTTCTTGAGTACTCGTTAGAAAGGTCAGATTATTTGTAGTGTTTAGTGTCTACTTGCAAGAAAATTTCTCTCTTATAAATGATGCCTTTTTTTCTCCTTTCAAAATCCTTCATCCATCCTAAGAAATTACTTCCTTCCTTGAACATTTTCTTCTCCCATTACCATATTTACATTTTGAATTTGTTTTTTAAGACACATTTTAAAATATGAAAATGATAGTTTAACACTCTCCCATTACTAGGGAAAAAGTTTGAGCTTAGCAGAAAGAAAATTAAGAAATGACATTAGTACTTTTAGGCTTTCTATCACCATTAAAATGACAAACTAATTACGGTATCTGTGTCTTGGAAAATTTTTTAGTAGCTGTAAGAAATAGAGAAGGAAGGTAGTGGATGGCCATAGAAAAGGACATTCTGTATTAAAATAATTATTAAAATCAATATGAAACGTCCTCCTTATTTTTATGCTACTGGAATCTTGGAAACTCCACCCTGCAACTCCCCTTCTGTCTCTTGACAGTTAAGTATGGGTCACAGAAGCCTATTAAGCTTAAGGATAATTTTTTGGCAAGTAATTGTGAGGAATAGCAAAGGCCATAAACCATATGACTTTTTGGAGGACATGGAATTTGTTAGAAATGGACTAGAGATGTTGGAAGAGGTTAATAAAAAGGAAATTGTTGGAGATTTCCTAAAGAATCTTTAAAATAAATAAGAGGATATATACATTCTGTAACAAAAACGAGGCACAGAGGCTGGATAAATACCTGATTTGCAGAAGTTTTTTTTTTTTTTCAGGACTATTAATCTGTGATTCAAGAAGAAGAGCAAAACCTAAGCAAATTTATATTCAGCCTTTTCAGAAGACAGTATCCAAATGTCATCATATGAAATAACATAGCAAAAATACTGTAGTTGTACTAAAGTACTTTTTGACTTATTTTTTAATCTTGCATATGCCAAGCTAAAAGCTCAAAAATTTCACATATTACTAACCCTTAGTTTGGAATATATTCACTTGTAAATGTTTATTGCTTCAGAGTAGCAATTTATACTATTTGTAACTTAATTTTCAATAATCACCATATTATCTTACAGAAGTATTATGAACTATAACAAATGAATGATTATAGCATTTTGAAAATTCAATGTGGTATATTAATGCTAATTACCAATAATAACAATATGTAAAATGTGTAACAGATCAATGAACACTTACAAAATGTAAGCAAGTTAAATAAACATATAATTGCTTCATTGCCAGAACCATGTGTGTCCAAAATTGAAATCCTTTATATTCATATTTTGCCAGTATAAATACAATATTAAATTAATTGCTTATTCCATTTTTACCCTAGAAATCACACACTAGGAAGCATTTCACGAATTGGGCTGTGAGAAAACTAAACATCAAAAAGATTTTTTTTTTTTTAATGCAGAGAATCTTCCTTGCTCCGATCTCCTTTATGAAGTTTCTTCCTTTTCCTTTTTATGGTGTTTTCTTTTCAGTCTATCCTACTGCTTCTGCAGTATCACCAACTTAATGAGATTTCATGGAATAATTTGAAAACTCACAACCTTATAAAATGTTTCTGTTTCTCTCTAGGTATCTGGAGATCATCCCTACCACTGAGTGCACACAATTTAGAAAGTAAAAGTTTTAGATAGATAGATAGATAGACATAAATATTTATAAATAAATTAAGTAGATAATTGAGAATACATGTCTATGTCAATATGTCTATATTTTCATAATGTTTTACCACATCCCAAATAAGGATTCTATCCAGGTACCCACTTGTGTTAAAACTCTGTATAGAACCCTTGTCTTCTTAAGCGTGGAGTGAATGTGGCTTGTTTCCAAAGAATATACTTTGGAAGGAGAAAAAATAAAAGAATAGCTTCATAGTAAAGAAACCTGGCAAACATCCCCTCAGCTTGGTGATCATGATTAATATCAACAAGTCATGTTGATTTATGTACCCTTGATATGATGTAATGAGAACAGAAGCTATCCCTGCAATCCTCCAACCCAAAACCCATAACCCCAGTCCAATTAAAAGAAACATATAAGACAAATCTCAGTTGAGGGACATTCTACAAAATACCTGAGCAGTACGCCTCAAAACCGTCAAGGTCATTAAAAACAGGGGAAGTCTGAGAGAATCTATGGCCAAAAGGAACCTAAGGAGACATGATCACTAATTGCACTGTGTCATCCTAGATGGAATTCTGGAATAGATAAAAGACATCATGTAAAAAGTAAGGAAATCCGGAAAAATAAGTATGGGTTTTAGTTAATGTAATAATACCAGTTCATCAATCGAGACAGTATACTCATTTAAGATGTAAATAATATGGGAATAAGTGTGAAGTGTATGGGAACTCTCTGTTCTATATATTCTTTTCTGTAAATCAGAAAGTATTCTAAAATATGAAGGTTATTTGAAAAAAGTAGACTATATATCGGACTTTGAGTTGAACTATGTTAGAGTTTTCTACCTTGGACCGACTAAACTAAGACTTAAGTCAAAAACAGGTCAAGTGACAACCCTGGGCCATTATTCCCATGTCCACAGTGTTGGGCTCTTACATTTAGCTAGGAAAAAAAGAAAAAAGGAATCACAAAAATGAAAGAGAAACAAGGGGATCCCAGGCACTGGATCAGGTTCTCAATGTCATGGGCTAATTAAGAGCAGGGGAGGTGCCAGTGTAAGGGATACAGTTGTAAGAAATTCTGAGAACATATGCCAAACAATAGGATATTTGCCCAGGCCCATTTCCTTTTACAATCCTTTCATTTATTTTCTGACATTTTCCCCTATCCACCTAAGAATCATCAGCCTTGTTCATCTGAATTATAACTTTCTCTGGCATAGAGGGGTGCAGATAGGAAAAGACCAATACAACATTTATTGTGTGCCACTAAAACAAAATAAGTAAATTTTAAGGAAATAATCAATAGAGTGTGATCATGAGTTTTGTACATATCAGTTATGACATCTTAAAAAATAGCTCTTATTTTTAAGAAAATTTACAGTGACTGCCATATGAGACATTTGCTTTTGTTCATAACTGCATTGTCCTCTTATGTTAACATTTTATGCAAGAAATATCATATTATACTATTTTGTATTTAGAAAGTATTTCTTGTGACAATACCTTGTGTTATATTACTTTATGCAAACAAATATTTCCTGTTAATTTTTTCTCTGATTTTTTAATCCACATTTATCTTGATTTTACACTTTCATCTGGCCTCATTATTGTTCATTGATAAGTCTCTCAATATGAGTTTCTGTGTATAGTTACCTACTACCATGTGACAAGTTATCGCAAACTTAGAGGCTTAAAATAACATGCCTTATTAGCTCACATTTCGTATGTGTCAGAAATCCAGGCATGATTTGTCTGCCTCCTCTGAAGAGGGTCTCATGAGGCTGTAGTCTAGGTGTTTCTTAGTGGGTGGTCTGATTAGGGAAGACCTCATTTTTGGTTTGTTCCATATTTCAATCAGAATGTTGGTAGAATTTATTTTCTTGAGGCTCTAGATCTTTAATGGCTGTTGGTTGCAGGATGTCCTCAACTCTGAGAGGCACCTAGCAGATTGTTCCCATGTGAGCTTTCCCAATACAGATACTTTCCTCATGAACCATCAAAGAGAGTTTCTAGAGCAAGTCAGCTAACAAGATATATTTTTACATATGTCTCTTAATAACAGAATAAACTATCACCTTTTCTCTATGTTCTTTGTTAAAAGCAAATACCAGTTCCCTTCTACACTCCAGGGGAAGGATTATACGTAGGTGTGAATATTAGGAGATAGGAAACATACTGGGTTATCTTAATGTCTATCCATCACTATGACACTGTTAGCACAACACAGTTTAGAATTATGACCTTGTAGCACTTTTCAAAATTTGCCCAAAGAGACATTCATTTTTACATGAGATGTCAATATATTAGCAACTACAATATGAATATAATAATATCCACATTCAGAACATATCACATACAATAGTACCATTTATGCAAAAAGAGGTGACTTTAAATAGTTATTTCTTTTATATGCTAATTAATTTCCAAAGTTTTTATTTACAAGTTCACCCATGGAAATAATCTAGTATTATAATACAGTATCAGTAGTTATCTATGGGAAGGAAACTGAAGTAATATTCACTTTATTTTATTTATATATTTGAGCCATACTAACGATTACCTACCTAATAATTTAAGAATTCAAAATTTTTATAAATAGTCCTACACATATCCATATAATCTAAGCAGCCTCACAGAGTGTTAAAGCTAAGAAACATTCCTATTCTTTTTGTAATTATTAGTGGTGATGTATCAAATGCTGAAGACCTAGCAAAAGCATGCATTAAGAAAATAAGTCTATTAAACATACAGTTAAAATTGTTTTAAAATTTTATATTCTTTTGTGTTTGTTCACAACAGAGATGAATAAAAGGAAAGCACAAAACACATGCATAAAACCCAAGGGATGTTAGTTATAAAAATAAATTTACTGGCAGTCCCCAGTAACAAATGTAATGACCTCCATAATATCAATGCACAATTTTGACATCATTTGAGGTATGCTAATATCTATTTTTTTTAAAGACAGCCATATTAAAATTTAATGATTTTGGTTCCTGGTTACCAAAGTAGCACTGAGCTCTATGATGATCATGAAAGCCAATCTTGTTTGCTTCCATTTTTCGTTGTTAAAATGAAGTGGAGAACTGAAAAAGAAAGAAACAGAAAGATCAGTGTTTATGAGCTTACACTTTTTAAGGTGAGTGCCTTTAAGAGTCTTCAGGATGAAATCACTGAGCAATATTAAAACCATATTTTGAAAACCTTTTAAATGAGCTGTTGGCAATGATCTCATAAATGCTCTCTTCTGAGCGCAAACATTTCTGTTTTTTTTCTGCCCATGAGTTTGAATGTTGCTCTAGAGGCTGAGAATAACAGTCATAAGTGCTGATAACCAAGTCAGACTGAGGCCAGAGTAGATACAGATGTACAGATCCATCTTTCTCCATTTGAACAGTCTGCTAAATTCTGCATGCAGCTGTCGGCTCTGAACGGCTTTTAACTGTTCCATACCATATATTCTGAAAATATTAAGTGTGTATTATTTTTCACCCTATCTACTTTCCTTTATTTTCCCTATTCTCTCTTTTGAATGTACAATTTATATATAATGAATCTGGTGATTACATCAAATCCCTGAATGGTGAATGTCTCCAACAAGATTACAATCTCAAGACATCTTTGTCTCTTCTTTGATTATACAAATAGCATATAATGAAGCAGAGCAAGAGATAAAACAGCAGTTTAATTTTTGAATAAAGTTATTGGCCAAGGTTCTTCTACAACCAGTGTTCAACTGATAGTTTTAAAATAAAATTGGAACTATATCCAGTCTCTTGGGGTAGAACATGATGGAAGATAGTATGAGAAAAAGAATGCGTATATATGCATGACTAGGTCACTCTGCTGTGTAGCAGAAATTGACACTTCACTGCAAATCAACTATACCTCTAATCAACATACACTAAATTTTTTAAAATGGGCAAATAAAACTAAACAAGTAAATAAAATGGGAGTACTAAAGAGAATAAATACCCAAGATAGAGAGTAGACCTGAAGTAGAGAATACAGTTCTGTCAAAGCTCCAGCTTGGAAAAAAAAAATGGTAAGAACACTGAATAATGAAATAATATGGGCAATATCCACCCCCACTTCCCTTCACTGTTTTGGTGGTTTAGTCAACTTTCCATTGATATCTCTTCACCTTCTGTTCACCTAAGGATTGGGCTTAGCTGTTGTAAATGAGCATATCCAGCAGACTCAGTTTTTAACAGAAAACTAAAATTGGGCAATTTTCCCACTCATGTCCATCCACAAGTGTTAAGTGAATGTGTCAGCAAAGTAATCATGTGTAAACTCCCCTTTGCTGTAAGGGAACATCTTCTAGAAATGTATTGCCAAAGGCAGTTCAGTTCTACTCTTCAAAGGAAGCCCATCCTAATGCAGATGTCTATCCTTGCCCATATCTGAATGTAGACCATAATCAGTGAATTAGCTTGAAGCCACAGCCACACTCAGAAAATGAAAACAAGATTTTTTCCTACAAAGGAACCAATGACACAACACAGACTCATTCATGTTATATGGTTCTGGCGTCTGCCATCTGTAGCGCACAAGCAAATTCCCCTAATTACTGACATCGCTCTAGGAAGGCCTGTGTTCTCAGTGTGTGTTTTGCACTTTTCTTTTCATCAGTTCCCTTGTGGACCAAAAGCAACAGTTCTGCCAGGTGAGCTTAACAGATGCCATTTTCTGACCCAGGCAGTAAAAGGTCTGCTGCTTTGTTTTTAGCTGGAAATATTTCTTGCTGAATTGTACAAGGTTTATGCTTTTCAAATTGAGCCGCCAGCTTGTAGCTCAGGTGCCAAATCACAATCTTTGTCAAAATTAGAAAATTTATTCATGGTACACCTACGGCACATCGATCAAAGGCATGTAATGCGGGCCAAAAAATCTAATCCATGAAAACAATGAGGAGTGAAAAATGTGATGTGGTCAGGTGAAGAGAAATCAGGGCAAGCAACTCTCAGTTCTAGTGAGAACACAGAAGCCAAGATCTGCAGATACAATCAAAGTCAAGGCCGACTGGCATGACGGAAAAAACAAAGGATGTGAATTCAGAAGGTACTATAACCTTTCTAAACAGTATGGTCATTTCTGAAAAATTTCTGTGATAATTCCAGCTACTGCCCTGTATTTATGTCTCTTTCATAAATGTCCTAATATCTGAGGTCACTGTTTCTGTCACCTAGACTATTTTCCACTATCTCCTTCCACAAATTACCCCAACTCTTTGACTTAAATCTATATTTTTACTGGCACCTTCTTCCTGTACTTCAGAATTCATTGATTTCCTTCATATTTGCATTACCATTGTGCTTTTGATCTTTATCTCACAAAGCTACATTTTAATCAGGCATTCCACAAGTATTTACAAAGTTTCCATCGTGTCCCAGTTGTCCTTGACTTATATTTGCTTTTTTTTTCTTTCTACTGAAATATAAGTACCTCAAGGACAGATATTCGGTGATATAATTTTTTTTATATCCCCTATATACTTTAACATAGCATAGGAGACAACATGAGAATTTAATAGGAACTTTTTTACTTATGAAAAAGGTAAGATGGAATCATAAGCAGATAAAAGATAAGTATTACAATTTAATGCAAATATGCAATAAGTTTATTTTTTTTTGTAAATTGGAAAACTGTATATAAAAGGAACAATTAATTTCTTGATGGAATTGCAAGTTAGGTTCTGAACCAAGGCCTAACATTTGATATGCTATGGAAGAGGACAGAATTGGAGTCAGAGTGGAACTGTCAGAATCATAACTGATTGGACACAAGAGATAAATCAGAAGAAGCTTTTATAGAATGACTTCTGGTTTAAGGATGGATAGCTCAATAAATGCTAGTATCATGAATCAAGATTTTATTTTTGTCGTGCCCTATCTTCCAGACATACAGATGAAACTTTCTTTCAGCATCACCGAGTAGGTTTTATTCCCTGTCAGCTTCACTATCTAAGATGGATAAACTTTTCATTCAGCATTTATTCAGCAACTATTTACTGGGTGAATGATAGGGGAAGAAACCAAATAGATACAAAGATGGGTAAGACCCAGACGGCATTTTAGTCAGAGAGATAGTCCTTAAACCAGGTAAACTGACACAGTCTACATATTCACAATGTGCTGTGGAAACACTTTTAAGCTTTCACAAAAGGAGAGATGATGTTTGAATTAATCTTCAAAGAGCAAGTAGCATTGAATTGAGTAGTGGACCTTCCAGCTAAAGGAAACGGCCTATGCAAGCTTATGGAGCTGCATGCTCCAGAAAGAGCATGTTGCATTTAAGCAAAGTCCCAGGTTCTGTACTTCCCTAGTCCTCCTCCATTTTTAGGAAAAGAGAAAATGCTCAGCTATGCCTCTAAGATGTAGTGTGATTTTACAAGAAGTAGATCTAAGAAACGCTGAATTAAAAAAAAAATCACCTCGAAGTATCAAAATTCCAAAAGTCAAAAAGGATAATTTAGGCTTGGGTTTTTACTTCATTTCTCCATTTTACACTGTGTAAAGAATGACATAGAACTTTCACTTTCTAAAAATCCTCTGAGAGGAGTTCCTGTCATGGCTCAGTGGAAATGAATCCAACTAGGAACCATGAGGTTGCGAGTTGGGTCCCTGGCCTTGATCAGTGGGTTAAGGATCCGGTTTTGCTGTGAGCTGTGGTATAGGTCACAGATGCGGCTCGGATCCCACATTGCTGTGGCTCTGGCACAGGCCAGCAGCTATAACTCCTATTAGACCCCTAGCCTAGAAACTTGCACATGCTGCAGGGGTGGCCCTAAAATGACAAAAATACAATACAATAAAATAAAAATCCTTGAGAAATTCTACTACCACACCAGGTCTGAGCAGTTTGACAAAGATTCTTAAAATTATAGTTCACTTCTCCCAAAGAGTAAAGTATTTGAATAGTTGCCTATCATCCTAGGGACATTCTAATGGTAAAACAACTGTTTTACATGAGTTTCTCTCAGAGATATAATTTTACATGTACAATGAAGAAATTTATAGACAAACAGAATAAGCTCCCTTATTGATATAGTGTATTATATTTTTAAGGATTTTGTTTAACCTAAAAAAAATAATCTAAGACTAAATTTTAGCTTCTTGCTAGATTTCTAGTTAACAATCTTCCCAAGTGAAATGAAGGTAGGGAAGTAAGTATGTTATCTTGAACTATAGAATCTTGAATTCTTCAAATTGTGAGAAGAGCCTTAAAATAAAAATGATAGATAATCACACTGCCTTTCCTGTGTCCACAGAGTGCAGAACTCTTATTCATGAGGAAGTTGTTACAGCCTTATCTTTGTGCTTGAGTGTTAAATTGCATGATAACCAAAGGTAAAGTGAGAGGGAATTGGGAAAAGTGGAAATTAAAGAATCAATGGTGTTTCTTCTTGGAAACCTCTCCAAAGGGTACAATGTATAGCAAAATTTCTTAAATTTTATGCTTTTCTTTTCTTTTATGTTTCCTCTGTGACAACTCTCTACTGTCCTCACAATAAGACTTTCAAAATGAGTTAGTGTGATCAAGTAAAGCTCTATGGTGGCACAAAAAAGGAAGCAGGATGCCAGTTTTCTACTTCACATCCCCCACCAGATTCTTTGCTTGTTATCCACCTTTGCTTCAGTGACTTACCAGTTGAACAGATAGGGGAAAGGTTGTATCCCAGTGGTCATTGATCCCACTTAGCACAATGTGAAAATGTCTCTCTAGCCTGCTACTCTTAGAATGGGTCATCTGATAACAATCCCTGCTCAGGCACCACTTGTGCAACTAGAATCAATACAGCTGTCAGACTCAATTGAGAGAGAACACAGTGCATTCCCTGTATTCACATGGCTGGTTGTGTAGACTTGGGTTCATCTGTTCCATTTTAACAATGTCTGAACATGGTCATTTCATTAAAAAAGAGCACCATTCTCTTTGTTGATCATTTCAACATGCATGGCAATTGTGTTTCCAAATCAATGGGGCACTAAATCTTTTGTGGTTAGAGAAAACATTTCAGCACTGACACTGACTCTCTGGGGTCATTCTATTCTCTTTCTCCTCCAGTTATCTTCTGATGGAGTAGAAGGACCTTCAAAACCTGGCGGCCTGCTGGCCTTTGACACCTTCTACATTGACTTAAATACAAAACCCTGCTGCCCACAACCACGAATTCTCTAAAGACAGCTATATTTTCTGTGATTTTTTTTTTCACTGATTGATTACGAAATGTCCCTCTCCCTCTCTTTGGGTCTGCATGTTTCACTATGCACTGAAGCTACAGTCTCATGGTCTCCTTTATTGCATCAGCCTTCTGAGCTTTATGAGCAACCGAGTTACACTCTGGGGTCTGATGTCCTAATTAATCTCTCTGTCTCTGGTGATCCCACAATCTCAATGACCTGTTTGCTTTCTGCCCTGAGCACATCATGAATAGATACTTGTCCTCCTGTCGTCATTTTGAGTGCAAATAGCTGTATTTTTTTAGTGTTTCCTCTATGCCAGATACTGTGATAAGTACTTGACACACATTATCTGATGTAATCCTCAAAAAATAAAAATGTATGAATGGGAACCAATATTAACCTTGTTTAGAGATGAGAAAACAAGGTCAGAAAAAATGTTTTTTAGCTTTATATATTTATTATTGAAGTATATTTAGTAATACATATTTATATTAAATTCAGTTCCAGAGTTAATAAATGACTCAAAACTGTCTGATGCCAGAGTCCACTCTTGCCCATTCATCTAAACAGTGTGAGAAACAGTTTCCAGGCAAAGTGCAAATAAGAAAATATATCTCTTATCCAGACCATGTTCTGATCTCTTTCAAAAACTTGCCATTCTATACTATTCCATATTTAAAGAAATAATAATCTGCCTAAAAGGAAAAACGTGGGTCTTAGATAAATTATTAATAATAACAAGGAAGTAAGTCTGTATTTTAGCATTTAAAATGCTTTACCTCTTCCCTCTCATCAATGGGGTCATACTACATTTATACTGAATTTTTTCAAATAAGCAAAAAAAAAAAAGCACTTCATTGTGTCCTTTATAATTGAAATTATAAAAGGCCCATAACAACACCCTCTAGGGTTTTGACTGTTTCAAAGAGAGATAAAGGAGTCACACAGATGGACTTAAAGTACCAACTCTGTTACTGACAGAGTTGCTGAACAATTTGGCTGGGTTAATGAGAATTAGGCTGAGATTTCTATTCAGGCTCAATTTACCCTCCCTGTGGATTTGAGCCTCAAAGCTGTGGTTCTCCTTTGGAAATGATTCTCCTCCCCAGAGACATTTGGCAATATCTGGAGAAAATTTCTGGTCTTCACAAGTTGCAGAGTGATACTTGTATAAGCCAGGGGTCCTACAGTGACAAGACAATCAGCAAAACTAATCATTATCTGTCTAAAATGTCAGTGTTTACAAAGATTTTTCTCCCATTCTGTGGGTTATTTTTTCTTTTCTTTTCTTTCATGGTTTCCTTTGCTACGTAAAAGCTTTTGAGTTTAATTAGGTTCCATTGGTTTAGTTTTGTTTTTATTCTCATTATTCTAGGAGGTGGATCAAACAAGATATTGCTGTGATTTATGTCAAAGAGTATTCTTCCTATATTTTCCTCTAGAACTTATATAGTTTCTGACCTTACATTTAGGTATTTAATCCATTTTGAGTTCATTTTTGTGTATGGTATTAGAGAGCATTCTAATTTCTAATTAGAATGTTTCTAATTCCTTTACATGTGGCTGTCCAGTTTTTTCAGTGCCACTTACTGAAGATACTATCTTTCTTCCACTCTATGTTCTTTCATCCTTTGTCATATATTAGCTAATCATAGGTGTTACACTATTCACATAGCCAAGACATGGAAAAAGCCTAAATGTCCATTGACAGATGAATGGATTAAGAAGATATGGTATGTATATACAAAATTAAATACTACTCAGGTGTAAAAAAGAACAAATTAATGCCATTTGCAGCAACATGGATGCAACTAGAGATTCTTGTAGTAAATGAAGTAAATCAGAAAAGTAAAGGCAAATGCCATATGACATCACTTATATGTGGTATATAGAATATGGCACAAATGAACCTATTTACAAAGCAGAAATGAACCCAGAGACATAGAGAACAGACTTGCGGTTGCCAAGGAGAGACGGGAGGAGGTGGGATGATGAGGAGTTTGGGATCAGTGGATTCAAACTATTATATTTGGAATAGATAAGCAAAAAGATCCTATTGTATAGCACAGGGAAGTATAGACAATCTCATGACAGAAGATAGTATGAGGAAAAGAATGTATGTATATGTACAACTGGGTCACTATGCTGTATAGCAGAAATTGGCACAACATTGTAAATCAACTACACTTTAAAAAAAAAGGGAAAAGAAAGAAAATGTCAGTGGTGCTGTGGTTGACAAATCCTAAGCAATATTACAAAAGAGACTGGAAGAGAGAACAGCATATTCTCTGGAAGAAGGCAGATCACTCAGAGAAGGAAGAGTGACAGTACTCATACATTAACCCAGTTCCTGCTTCAAAATTTATTTAAGAGAAAATAAATTTCTCTTCCCCTGGTGAGGATAAGAGAAAAAATTAAGAGGGCCAAGTTTGTTACACTAATTACTGCCCCTCAGCAAAGGCACACTAACCCTAACACCTGTTAAAGTACTGTGATCTGTTCACATTGTCTAAGTTGATTCTAATGGCATGAGCCCAAGATAAATGAAGGCAGTTTGACTCTGTATCATATATTTATTTAATTAATGATCAGAAGAATAATGAACCCTTTATTTGTATTTAGGTCCATCACGTTGGAAAGGAGCAACTGAGTGCATTGGATATTTTTACCTACGTTATCTTTTTAAGCTCTGCTTAAGTACATACATAACACTTTTCTTAGTAAAACTAATATAGTTGCAGAAGGCATATTTGCTTTATTGATTATACAATTCAAATTGAATTTGACTAGTATCACAATGTCCCAGAAGCATTTAATTAGCACTACTGTTAAATTTAAACAGAGGAGAGAAACAGAAAAGAAGGGCTGCTAGGCAAAGACATTTAAATTACCACTAAAATTGAGGTTCAGGTAGCTGGAGAAAAATTAAAGATAGATTCCAAAAGATGTCCCTAAATTTATTTATTCCTTCTTTTTTCTGACTCTTCTGGCTAATTTTATGCTCTGGAGCATGTCAGCTCTTCCTTTTCTTATCTTTCTTTTTTGAGTCTGCAAAGAGAGCACTGCTATGATGATTTTAGTCTACAGTCAGATATCAGGTAGGTTTCCATTCTCCACTGTTTTGATGATGTCTATATAAAATAATCTGGTGGATTAACTGGAACTAGTAAACATTAAAGTAGCAGCCTGTCCTTAACTTCACTTGGTTGTCATCAGAAACAAATGCTGTTCTTGAAAGTAATAAGAATAATAGTATACTTCTCGTTTCAAGCTATACAAAGAAAGGAGACCAAATTCCAAAGCAGAGGAAAGTTTTAATAGTGACAATAATGTTGTACATTTATTAAACTGTCATTATGAGGCAGACATCAAAAAGTTTAAATTACACATGCCATGTCATTTTATCCTCACACCATATCTCCGAATAAGGTTCTGAATTGTCTCCATTTTATGGATAAAGAAACATGTCCAATGTCAGAGAGAGACCACTGAGATCCAGATTCAAGTTAGTTTACTGAATATCCCATCATTTTAACCACTTGGTAAAATAACTTAATTAAGAACAGTTATAGTAACAAATATTTCTGGGGTTCATCGGTCCCTAAATGTAAGAAAACCAATGTCATATGGTGGTAATGTTTAAATACTTCAAACATCTCTCTAGTTATGTCATAAGCCTTGTTTACACTTAAACTGTATCCTTCAAATGATTTCTAACTAAATATAAATTATTTTCTCTGTGGAAGAGTAAAGGATCTTAGATAACTCTCAGGTGGTCTGCATGGGCAACGGAAAAAAAACGGGGGATCACTGGGTTTAGAAGTAATGTAGAGGGATTTCCCTATTGGCTAAGTGAGTCAAAGATCCAGCATTGTCACTACTGTGGCTCAAGTTACTGCTGTGGCACAGGTTCCATCACAGGAACTTCTGCATACCGTGGGCCTGGCCACAAAAAAGAAGAAATAATGTAAAGAAGAAGAAATAGGGTTTTTGAGAAAGATGAGTTCAGTTTAGAATTGTTGACCCTGAGTACTTCTGCATAAATGTTGTTTTTGAAGGCTAGGGAACATTCTTCTTTCCTCTGAAAATAGCACCTCTTTTTCCAAAGTGAACCTCCTATTCCATAGTGTAGAAGGGTCACCCCTCCCTCACCCCTTGCAGAAGGGTGAACACATGAGTGAGTTCTCACCAAGTAGAATACAACGTCTCTCTGGTCACAGTGATTTTTTGAGGATAATATGTAATGCAAAAAGGCCAGTTGAAGTTCCCCTTGTAATTTTTGTGAATATTGAGAAGAGTGAATGATATAACCAAGTATTATGCCCAAATTACCTTTGTCATCATGTTATAGAGCAAAGAAGAGGAAGAGAGAATGACTCGTCCCTTGAGCACCTGTATAAAAAACGCACAAAAGCAGATTTTGAATTTTGAGAGACAAAAATTTCCTTCTGAGAAAAAAAAAAAAACTTAATTGTATACTTGTAACTTGAACTCAAGAGCACTAACACGTAAGACTCGGTATGGCACCAAAGTGGCAATGTTACCATCTCTCACTCTTCTCTACTCAAGTCAAGGTAAAATTGTATCCACTCTGCCCATATGCTACAGTACAAATTCCAGACTCTTGAACTGCTGCCACTTCACACTGAAACATTAGCTCTCCTGCTTCCAACTTAGTTATCATGGTTTATTTGAAGTCTTGCCATATCACTTTGCATCTCTCCCAAATGATCAATGCAGTTCTTCCAGCTTTCATGATGACTTCAACACCTGGCTCACTTGCTTCCTCCCTTCGTGCTTAATCATTTATAGTTCCTTTAATAACAACATCAATGATTTATTGAACTTGTCTATCTAGTCACCATTATCACTCAATTCTGAGCTTTTTAACTAACTGACTTTTAACTTTACATCACTTCACTATCCTTACAGGATTTTCGCATTTGTCTCGGTCATCCCATAGCACAGTTCAAACTTCAAAAACCTAAACAGGACTTTCCCTTTATAATGACCTCTGATGATTATACTTCATTTGATTCTTTCAACTCTTACTATGAACTCTTTTATACCAAGTATCTTCAGACTTATAATCGACTTCATTTTTAACTTCAAATTTCTATTAAAACATTTCAATATTCTTATTATTACTCTTATCATAATATGTATCCCTTTTGAATTTTGCTATTAAATTTACGTATTCATTCATTTATTCTTCCTGGAAAATGGCCAAAAATCCAACCAATTTCCACCCTGGTCTGGCTATGTCTTCTCCTGTTTGGACTCATAGTCTCCCCATATTTATTGTTGCCTCATTGTAATTTATTCCTCACATTTAGATGTTTTGTAAATGAAATATTATGATGCCATCTCAGTTTCAGACTTAGTAATTACTTTTCATTGCTTCTAGAAAAAAAAAAGCACAAATCCTTACAGTGGCAAAGAGGCCTCATTTGTCTAGCCCCTACTTTTCTTTTCTTTTTTTTTTAAGGGCCGCACCTGCGGCATATGGAGGTTCCCAGGCCAGAGGAAGAATCGGAGCTGTAGCCCAGCATACACCACAGCCATAGCAATGCAAGATCCAAGCGACGTCTGCGACCTACATCACAACTTACAGCAATGCTGGATAGTTAACCCACTGAGCAAAGCCAAGGGTCGAACCTGCAACCTCATGGTTCCTAGTCAGATTTGTTAACCGCTGCACCACAATAGGAACTCCGTAGCCCCTACTTTTCTACTTCTTTCCTCCAATCGTGCCCCACATGCTAATTTGCTCTTTAATATTCAGACATTAATATTAATATTGTCATTCTTTTCATTCATGTTTCTTACTACTGATTCTTTGTGTATACCTTTCCTTCCCTCTACTTAACTTCACCTAGTTAACTGCAACTCAACATTTATATTTTTCTCCCACTTAAATTCTTAGGGAAAACTTATTTTGTGCCTAAGTGCTTAGGTCAGATTTCTGTTTTATATGAATACCTGAAACTGTATTCTTTCCTTTTGATTTCTTAATCCCAATTTTACTATTGCAAACAATGTTGGTGAATTGTTTAATATTTACCTCCCCCACTCAATAACAGCTTCTAAACCCTAACTACTAAATAAATAGCAATGAAAACATTAATGAAAAGATTAATGAAGACATTATTTTAAAAATATTATGTCACAGGCACTATACTATATATTGCATATGCAAATCTGTATCAAAATTCTGGGTATTTAAATACATATATGAAAACATATCAATGGGTAGTTCAGAGCTAGCCTGGTTAAGTTCAGGTTAATAGATATACAAAGAAGGACCTCCTAACACAATCTGTAGACAAATTTAATGGGGTAAAGACTGGAAGCAGACGTAGGAAGGGCACCAATATTCTAATCACCACAATTTATACATTCCATTCTTGTGTCCCTGGGATGAATCATTCTGATGTAAAAAGATAAAAAAGAAATTCAGTGCTGGTCCAAAATCAATCATTATTTAATTCATTTAGCAGATTTTCATTGATTGCCTACTGTGTGTCTGACAGTGTGCTAACATCGAAATGTAGAAATGAATGGAACTGTCTTTATTTTCATATATTTCCCAGTTCAGTTTGGCAGAGAGGCTTTATTATGGTACAACATGATAAAAAATATTCGAAGGCAAATGCCAGATAATATGGAAGCATCACAGAAGATCTTCTAATCAGCCTGATAGATCCGGGAAGGTTTTCCTCATTTTATAGCACCTGACGTGAGTCTAAAGATATAAGATTTAACAGGTTAGATAAAATATCCCAAGCAGAAGAATGATCAAAGGATGAATCTAGGGAAATGTAACTCAAGTTGTTTCACTTTCTAGTGTAAGATATCTTAAGGAATATTTTGAGATACATTGGTAGCTATGAGCAAGAGAAGTTTATGAAGAGTGTTAAGGGCCATGAAAGCAGTTTGGATTTTGCCAAGAAAGCAGTAGGAATAATTTTAATTTGAAAAGTAACATGAAGTTCATTTTTAGAGAAAAAAATATTGACACATGTGAGAAGAATATGTTAGAAGACCAAGAGAATCAAGAGGAGGGGGTTAATTTGATTAATCATGCAAAATTCCACCAGAGATGTTTCTCACAAAGAGAGGACATTACATTTACTTCCAGAACAGATTGTGTTCACTTCCATCATAGAACTTACTGTGATGTACCCAGTTCATTTGCTTAATAGGCACCATGTAGCATAATCCTGGGTATACGGTAGATTTAATGAATACTTCTAGAGTCAGTGTGTGAATATGATAAAAAGTCAATCAGTCTGGGAGAGCGCTGTGAATATCCTAACAGTGATTGATATGGTTTACATATTTACATTTCATATAATGCTAAATCACACTGAAATTGATTTCCTTTTCCAAGAGAAATATTTAGTATTCCTCTGGAAAACTTTTATATCATCCCACGGAAATAAAGCTAGCTATTTGAAGAAGACAGAAATGACAAGAAATGTTTTGTCAGTCTTTTTTCTTCTGAATTAACTTTGTGAATATCAACTATCAGAGTGACTATTTGCTCCAATGAGGTGAGCAAATATTAAAGGAATGCAGCTTTTTTGGTTAAAAAAGAATTAAAGTATTAAGTTATTCATAGAGGTCAAAGGATTTTTCAATGGCTGGGTTTGAGAGAAAGTAATAAACATATTTCTATTTATGTAATGTTATTTTCAAAGATACAAAAGAAAAAGACTGTTTGTTTTTAAACATCCTTATTTTTGTTATTCTGGCTTAATAAAAATCTTCCTACTAATTTATTCAATCTATCATAGTTAATTTAAATAGCACATGAAATTTTAGGCAGATGTTATGTCATAAATATCCAGAGTATAAATATTAAAATTATGCTTACAAGCATAGAAAAGATCTATTTTTATTTTAAGTAATTAGCACATTTTTGGAATGTTTTCACAAACACTTCTCAACTATGAGAGAGCAGCAGCATGGATTATCCAAAACTATGAATAATCCAGAAGGCATTTGTCTACAATTTGGGGATATACTTTTTTGGTAACGGAACCACATTATAAATTTGTGTTGCTTAAGCAAAAACTCAATTTAGTTTATATTTCCTGTGTACATGGGAAGTTGTTTACCAGCTGAACTGAAAATTTAGTTGAGAAAAATGAAAAGCAGGTCCACAGATAACAGATATGACACAATATTTTTATTATCTTGTTTCACTAGATGCATTCCTATTTCCTTCATTTTGACCACATTTTCTTTTCACAGATATTTAGATAATTCACTCTCTTCTGTTTTCTTTTCATTTGAACTAAGAATATTTAAAATGATCAATGGTAACAATTAGTAGATATACAATATATTGTCAGCATTAAATAAAAAAAAAATTAGGAAGTTCCCTCATTGATAACAAGCCCGAATAGTATCTATGAAGATGCAGTTTGAACCCTGGCCTTGCTCAGTGGGTTAAGGATCCAGCGTTGCCATGAGCTGTGGTGTAGGCTGCAGATGCAGGTCATATCTGGTGCTGCTGTGGCTGTGGCATAGGCCAGCAGCTGTAGCTCCGATTTGACCCCTAGCCTGGGAATCTCCATGTGCCACATGTGCGGCCCTAAAAAGCAAAAATAAAACAAAATAAAATAAAATAAAAAACTTACATTCTCTGTGGTGAAACTGAATGTGTTCCTTTATGTGGTAATATTCATGGATAAATAAACAGCAAATTATGATCAACATATACTGTCAATAATACTTATCTCTGTGTGAAGACAAATTCATTAATTCCTTTCTGTTTATTCATTTAAAACTGTTAAATGTCTGTTAACTTATATGAAAGGGGTATAGTAAAACTGCTGAAATAGAATAACTATCTCTATGGAGCTTATCTTCTAGAGATAAGCATCTTTGTTTAAATACAATGTGGTACCAAATAAAATAACTTTATGGAAAGATTTGGGGGTATAATAAATGTCATAGCTTGGTAAATTACATTTTGATGTCATTTATTCTTTATTTTGTTTTAGGAAATTTATATATCCACTTATTGGAATAGAAGATGATGGAGTGGTGGGTGAGGATCGAGTGGAGGCATTGATGTAGACAAAGGCTATTTCAGAGAGAAAACTGAAAATTTCATATTACAGTATAGAGAAGGGAGTGTGGCTTTGTCATTCCTAATTAGCTCTGTAAACATTTGTTTCCATGGGCTCATGTATAATTAGGGGATAGGGATGGTTTTTGAGATATTTATTCAGAGTGTGGCATTGGAGAAGCCATGAGAAGAATGAATATAGAAGACTGACAGGAAGCAGTAGTAAGCTTGTATCAGTGTTCAAGAATCCAGTTAATAGACTCAGTAATAATAGAGAAAGAGTTCTCCAAAGGAAATAGAACTGGCCAAGACTGGCAGGTAAGTGGAGTCTTAGGTATATGAGCTAGGATACTAATCCTTCAATGAAATTAGAAATAGGGAGAAGAAGAGAATAAAAAATGGGCAACTGGAATTTTGTTTTACCTGTATACATTGACTTGGTAGGAAGAGCAACCGGTTTACTTCTGGAAGAATGAATTCCCAGTACGTCTGGCACAGAGATGAAAAAGTGAAACACGCTGGCCTGGAGTGAGATGGAGAGAGGATGAAGTTCACTAATAGTGCCAGATTACTAATAAGAATATTGGCATTTCCTTAAGACTTTTGCCAGCAGGAACCTCAAAATACTGATTACAGAATTTTATGGCTGCACCCATAGAATATGGAAATTCCCAGGCCAGAGATTGAATCTTAGCCACAGCTGCTACCTAAAGCAATGCCAGATCTGTTTAACCCACTCCTCAGAGCTGGAGATCAAAACCAAACCTATACAGCACCCTTAGCCACCACAATCATATTCTTAACTAACTGTGCCACAGAAGAAACTACTTACGTAGGTAATTTTTATTGTATTTTATTTTTTTATTTTTTATTTGTTTTTTTGTCTTTTTGCCTTTCCTAGGACCGCACTCACGGCATATGAAGTTTCCCAGGCTAGGGGTCTAAACGGAGCTGTTGCCGCCAGCCTACGCCACAGCCACAGCAACACAGGATCCAAGCTGCATCTGCAACCTACACCACAGCTCACGGCAAAGATGGATCCTTAACCCACTGAGCAAGACCAGAAATCGAACCCACAACCTCATGGCTCTTAGTTGGATTCATTAACCACTGAGCCACGACAAGAACTCCCAGAAATTTTTAGTATGGCACCTTCCATGAAGCTATGAATACGGTCACTATGGAAAATCAAAATATCTTTGGGTTATTAACAATTAGAATTTAAAATTATACATGAGGAAGGGAATCATTGTTTTGCAAAATTTCTATATTTCTAAGGAGGTTATACTAGCTCTGGCTGTATCTGAGTGTTTTGAAGACAGAATAGCTATTGTACAAATATGCTTCTGACCTGAACCTATAAATGGGGTAAGCACTAGAACACTGGTAGATTTATCATTTTTGCTGCGCCCAAGCTACATCTGTTATCCAAACAATTCAAACATGTAAAACTGATAAGCACAGTTACCAGTGTATTATAAGTGAATCATTTTCTCCCTCTTTCTCTTCATTGCAACCTCCTTCCTTTTTTACCATTTTTTCCTTCTTCATTCCTTATCATCGATAACACTGTAGTCAAATCTTTAAGCAATGGAGTTCCCTGGTGGCTTAATGGGTTCATGATTCAGCGTTGTCACCACTGTGGTTAGGTTCTATCCCTGGCCTGAGAATTTTTACATACAGTCAAAATAAATAAATAAGTAAATAAATGTTTGCTTTATAGCTAGCACTCCAAGTTCAGTTCAAATAATAGAGACTCTTCCATATATCTCAATTAGAAATGAATTTAATGCAGAGTTAAGATTTAATCAAATCCTTGAAAGCATTGACATGCCCCAGCCAGGATGTCATCCTTCCACTAATGATTTGAAGTACCACCATCTAGCTCCAATCCAGAATGCAAAAAGATGCTGTTGACACTACAGCCACCAAGGTGGTCCAACAGTGGAAGCTAGATACTAGAGCTCACCACGTTTTGTCACATCTCTTAATCTTACTTGCAACAGGAGACAAAACAGCAGCAGGAGACAGTTTCCGCCTCACTTCTACCCTCCAAGTCTTATATGTGTGCAACTGTTGGGATACTTTACTTGTATCCAGACCCTATCTGTAAGAGAGCATGGGAAAAGCTGTTTTTGGCTATTACCACCAAATTGAATGGACCTGGACTTCAGTTTGGGAGAACCAAATCAAATGTCTCTGACAACTTGGTTTAGTGATGTGTGTTAACCTCCCTGGTGTTTCTTATACTTATTCATTTATATTATTCATGGTTTTTATGAAATTTATATCTAATATTCTGCTTACCTCTCCTTGATCTTGCTAAATCTCATGTCTGTCCTTTTCTGTTAAGTCCATTTGCCACTTTGTGTTTCTATATCATTGGATGTTACCTAGCATATTTGCTGTTTCATTAACTCAGCTTCTAGAATATAGTCCTACAATTAAGGGAAGAAATACTCTAGAAAGTTAAATCAAAATGCAAATAAGCAAAACAATTGCTAATCACTATAGGCCAAGAGATGAATGTCGTATTATTCCATAAGAATATTTGTTTTGAGCATATATTTTATACCATAATTCATATGGTAATCAAAATGTGAAATTATTTAATGATTAATGTGATCTAAGGTGGACTGTGAAGAAAAGTGTCTTGAATTTTAACTTTCTAAGTTGACTTTTTTAAGTTAAGAAATAAGACATTTATTACTCCAAGTTTTTTTTCTGTATATTAATCATCACGGGTGCTAAGTTTGCTGTTTTCATTTTAGACAAGCTAACAAAAAATGATAAAAATATCAACAAATACCGTTTGCATTATAATACCAATTCAGTTCATCATGGTCTTTTTACTGAAATCGTATTTCCTCTGTCTATGCATTAACTGTTCACAGGCTGATACTGTCTTTCTTACTATAAAGGGTTAAACTTGGTTTAAAAAAGATATAAAGTAAATTCTAATAATACTATTAAAGTAATTTTCTCTTAATCTTCTCAGCTAAAAGTGGGATGACTCCTCCATATTATTATTTGCTAAGTTTGATACCTCTATCAACTACGACTGCATTTTTCTTGTTTGCTATCCCTGCCTCTCAAATAAAAGTGGGCTTGTAAAACTAGTTTTTAATTAGATAATCTACTAAAATGACTGCTTTCCCTTTTGGACATGCATTTTTGTTCTGTTCAAAGCATATCCTGTTATCAGAGGCTGTGAAGCTGTGTTGTCCCTTGGTTCAGAAGGCTGGACCCAGGAGTCTGATGTTGTATTTGCTGCATGAACAACAACTTAATTAAGTGTTGCTTTAGAAACATCACCAGAGCTTTGTTTCCGGTATTGCACTCAGGCATGTATCACATTGTTTTGACACATGCAGTGGGAGATTTGCTTTGTAGTTAGTCATGTTTTGGAACACTACTAGTAAAGACAGAAGAAAAGAATAATTCTATTGGTAGAGCGGGGAAAATGCTCTCAGATCCAAAACCTGACTATAAAAGACAGGATCAAGGGCAAAATGTTCTTGGAACACTTTCAGTAAAACCAAATTTCCTCCTTGAGCATTTAACTGCTTAAAAGTAAATGTTTTTAAGGATGTTATAAAGATTAATAAAATCAAAAGTACAAAGATTTCTTCCTTTCATATTTCTATATTTATCTCCCTAAGGAAAGTACTTTACATGCCTAAATTAATTTGCTATTTTAAGTTTAGATTGTTATTTACCATGATAAAACATCTTTCTTTTTTTTTTTTTGCCTTATCTGGGGCTGCACCCGAGGCATATGGAGGTTCCCAGGCTAGGGGTCTAACAGGAGCTGTAGCTGTCGGCCTTCGCCACAGCCACAGCAACGCGGGATCCGAGCCGCGTCTGCAACCCACACCACAGTTCATGGCAACGCCGAATCCTTAACGCACTAAGCAATACCAGGGATCGAACCCACAACCTCTTGGTTCCTAATAGGATTAGTTAACCACTGAGCCACGACGGGAACTCCTAAAACATCTTTTAAATAACACTTTTGTGTTATAAACCAGGAAGGGTTTGGAAAAGGATGGTAATGCATCACTGTGTTTACATGCACTCTTCTGCAAAGAAGTAAACAAAGTTTTCCTTCCTAGTATGCCCTGAAAATGCACCTGAAACTAAGAGGAATAAAATGCACCAGCCTCAAACCACTAGACTGTTTAACTCCACTATCCTTGTATTGGAGACTGTAAAATTAATACAGTTGTTTGACAAAGAATCAAAAATTTGATAAAAAAAAAAGAAAGGAAGCTGCCTACTGAAAATAAAGGAGCAATTTCTTCAAAGGCAGTGTGGCCTGGAATCACTAGACAAGTTGGCTCAAATGATCAGTGAAGGAAATTAACCTCAAGGGACACAGAGCATTAAAGATCTACAAGATAAAGAAAGGAAAGTATTTTAAAAAGTTTCCTCATGTTCCTTTTATGTCAGTAATAGTCCTTATTTTATTCCAGTAATAGATAAATGGTCCTGTCTAAAACAAAAAAATCCAACTAGGGAGTTTCCTTGTGGCTCACTCAGCAGGATAAGGATCTGGTGTAGTCACTGCTATGGCTCTGGTTACAGCTATGGTGCAGGTTCTATCACTGGCTCAGAAACTTCTGTGTGCCATGGGTGCAGCAAAAAAAAAAAAAAAATCCAACCCCACTTTGTTTACTTCAAAGGTAGGTTAATAATTGGACTTCAGATCTCCAGGTACCCAACTTAAGCAAGTTTTTAAGAACTTGCTTGAGAGACTTCCAGGGCAGCTACATTTAAACTGTTTGTGATTAATTAAATATGTGATTTAGTGATCAATCAAGTCTATTCTACATTTCCATATGTATTTGAAAAAGTGTTATATTATGATTTTGTTATTCAAAATTTGATTATTTGTGTCAATATATAAGTGTGCTGGCAAGTGTGTTTAAGTCTATATACACATTTGTTATTGCACTGTAGAATATCTCTATGTTCTAAATTATCATTTTACTTCATAATTCCAAAGATCAATACCACTTTATACTTACTGTGACAATATTTGACAAAGCAGAATGAAAGCAACTGAGAGCAGCAAAAGAAAGTTTTTCCAGAATGTTTCAGAAAGAAGCTCAAGAATTAAGCAAAGGCAGAAAACTTACACATGATAGCAATCATGATGAAAGTTTAATAAATTGTCCAAAATTATCTGCAAAATGGCCGTGATACCAGAGAGTTTTTTCAAATTGCTTATACACTTTAAATGGACAGAAAATTCTCATGTTATATAAACTATCCAAAAAATATGAAAAGTTTACTTTTTTATTTTAAAATAGCTTTTTCATCTATAATACCATACTAACACTATTTAAAATAGAAATCAAAAACCAGATCCACTCGGGTTGTTTATTTAGCTATTGCCTCTCAACTGCAGCAATACCACCTTTCTGTCCACTTTCCCTTTGTTAGAGCCAGGCCAGTGAAAACTTTATTCTCCTTTGTCAGCTGACTGCCTATCACTTTTCAGCCATTAGTGTATCAAAGGGCAATGGCAGGGAGAAGGATTATGCTCCACTCTGTTTGTTCCTTGTCCCAGTCAGCATCACCTCAGAGTTTCTTTCTCAGGAGAAAAAGATACTCCAAAGTTCATGTTTTCTGGGTTGGTGAACAGCTGCAGATTGGGGAGTGACATGATAGGAAGGGACATTAAAGCCCAAAGTCCTTTTCCCATACCTTGTTCTATGCGTATTTTCCATTTGGGTGTTCCTGAGTTCCATCCTTTTATAATAAACCAGTGATCTGGTACACGTTTCTTGGAGTTCTATGAACTGCTCTAGTAAATTTGAAGTAACGGGTGATGGGGGACAATCTAGTAGGACTGAATGCTTAGCCTGTGGAATCTGATACTATCTCTGTGTGTAAAATGCCAGAAGTGCTTCGTATTGTGTGGGAAGCCTCCCCCCGCTACACACACATAATTGGGCCCAGGAACCCAAAAGAGCTAGGGTAGGTAAATAAAAGGATAAATATTTATATCATTAATCACAACAAAATTGAAAAAAAAAGCTTTATCTGATTCTCTTAACAGAATCCAAAAAGGCTTTGGTAAATCAATATCCATTCCCAATGAAAACTCCTAGTAAAGTAAGAAAAATAATCATGATTAAACCAATATTTTCTCATGCTAACAGCTAACATCACACAAAACTGAAAACCTATGTTCCATCCCAATAAACTCAAGAAAAAGGCAATGATGAGCATTTTCGCCACTATTATCTATTACTATTCTGAATGTAATCACTGTCAGTAGCCATATGAATTGCATTGATTAATGAAATGAGAGCAAGTTACATGGCTACCAATAAGCTTACACGTTTTTCTACAAGCTGGTTCTTAGTAAAGAGAGCAATGTTTGGACATGCATGGATCCCCATTTTTCTTTTACTCAGATTTGATTAGAATCAACTTAGTTTTAGAAAGAGGTAAAGCAGTTATATTTTTCCTTTTATTTTGGTCAGTTTAATTATAGAAATAGATACAAAGAGACAGAATAAGACTATTGCTTATGACCATTAACATAGATAAAAACAATTTAACTGATATAATTAATAATTTAATAAAATTTAATGAAGCAGAAATTAGTTATGAACATTTACATTCAGGAATATTAAGTTCATACAGAACAGAGAGTTAAGTGAAAGAGTAGGGTGTGGAAACTTTTTACATATCTGATTTGTTAGAACTTAAATTTGCAAATTAATACTCTAATATTACTTTTGAAATAGTATATAATCTATAAAATCATATATATTAGGTAGAGAAAGATTTTATTTGATTACAAACGGTATTGTTTTTAACAAATCTCTCTGAAGTGTTAGTTCACAAGTTATTACATTACTTACAAAATAGTATATCATTAAAGATTTTTTTACCTGATTGAAAGAACATGGGTCTGTATCTTTTGAATTATTTCCGTGACCTGAAGTGTGGAAACATTTGGGGAATAATCTTTACCTGTTAAAAGTCTCTATCTTCAACACCTAGAAAATGTGCTAGTTCCCCATTATGACTGTGCCAGTGTAGATTAGATTATACTATGGTAAAAACTGAAAATCTCAGTGGCTGAAAGAAGCAACATTTCCTTTCTTGTTTTTGTGGCTTGTTACTGTTCTTTGCAACTGTCCAGTGCAGCTGTTCTTAATTTGCTGGGCTGTACCTACATGTGAAAATGTATTTCAATGTACATATAGCAGAAGAAAAAAACAAATTGAAAAGTTGATCTTTGATAATTAAATATTTTCACCAAGAACTGATACATGTAATTTCATTTTAAATGTCACTGTCTACAGAAAGTCATATAACCTCATCCTTATTCAAGTTGAGTGCAAATTACGTATTTGTACAGAACGTAAGGGAAATTAGCTATCACTGAAAAGCTGGAGCATCTAGCATGAAAATGCTTTGAAAATATATTTATTATATGTAATCTAAACTAGAAAATCATTAATATCACTGTTCATAACACTCAACATACCACACTCAGTCAAGCACATTAACACACATACACTTACTTTATGCCCAGATTATGTAAATTATCCAAGAAGATGGCAATGTAGGGCCTCAGTTAACTAAATTACTTAAGCATAAATTAAAAACCAACAGAGGGAACAGATTTTGTGATATTATATAACAATGCATAGACTATAGCTTCAATTCTAAGTAAGAAATATCTGAAGAAAGTGTGCCCCAAAATCAAAAGAAAGTGGATTACATACCTTCAGTGATGAATCTTTCAGTTGAATCTGAAAGCATAGACTTCTCGTTTTAATCTCCAAAATTATATATGCATCAAACTGAGAAGAAAAATCTCCATGTAAGACACCTACGTGTAAAGTAGTTTCAGCAGTTGCCTCTAATCGCAGAATTCTGATACAATACATCTTTTTTTTTCATCTGCCCCCAAACCCAGCACTATCTCAGACTATCTCAGACCTATTCTATCAGCAGCAGATATTTGAAGAACTTCATTTTGGACACTCAACTCTCTTTTTACATTTCTATAGTCCCTGCTGCTATGAATAAACTCCAGGAACCTCAAATTTTAATGTATTTTAGTTTCTAATTTCTCACCAGTTCTAATTTCCATTTCCTAATGAATTCTGTTGACTCACAACGTTAATTTACTCTCAGCTTTTGCTATCTCACCATCTCTACTATCTCAGTGTCTCCATGTGTCCCTCAGGTAGTATTCCCATAATCAGATGCTGCTATGTTTCTCTGTTGCACAGTTAAATTTCTCAGAAAAGATCTCATTTCACCAGACAGCTACATTATACCTATTTGGGTAGAACCTTAATTTTAAGTTTCTTCATACAGAAGTTATTGGCCTATATATTGATTTTCTTTGAATCAACTTCTTATGTAGAGCCCATCAGATTTTTCTCAGAAGAGCAGCCACATAAAAACAAACATGATCCTACATTCTTAAGGAATTCTTTAAGTTCACTTCTGAGAGCATAGATCACAACCTGTGATCATCTCAAAAGAAAATTGCAGTCATCGCTGTTTGAAATCACAGAAAGTCTTGCAAGACAATATTCCCAAGTTAATACCTGTTAGGCATTACTGTAGAGTATACATACGTTGGAAACAAAGTAATGTAAGGGAATTTTCAAGAGCTAAACATACAATTACGGAATCATATATATAATATTTTAGGATAAATAACCTTGAATAATTAATACCAAAAATTCTGAAATGCAGATGTTTGTTATATCTACATTTCCTTCTAGCCTGTCTTAAAATGATTATTTATTAGTCTAATCATCTGCCTCACCTTGAATACGGACTCATTCTTTTCAATTGACAACCATTTTTCTCTTGCTCTTATAACCTGCAGAGATCCTTAGAGGCCATAGATTATGTTGGATCCAGGAATAAAATCCCACTGGGTAACTCATGTTTATAAGTTCTAAAGTACATTTTATTAGCATATAAATTGAAAATAGCAACTTTGATCAGGGTGTTTAATGGAAAATTCCTCTTAGTACAAGTGAAAAACTATTTCCTTAATCCAGTTTGCTTAAAAAACAATAACGAAAACTACTTATGTGATTACTGCAAAAACTGACAGGAGATAGGAAATCAAAGTGATGGCTAAACCAATCAACCTTTAGGAAAAGTCTTATGTTAACTCTGGCTGGATACACATGGAGACAGAAAGCCTTCCAATAATGTTCCTAATGTCAAAGTCTCTTGGGCAATAAAGAAACTGTGATGAAGTCCTTTAGGCAGCAACCTTATTAAACATGGCACACACAATTACCTCTGGGTGACTACCTCTGTGCTTCTCTCTTGTAACAATATAACAGATCTTCATTTTTCAATAAAGGGTACTATGGCTTTTATCAAATCTAACTTCAATTTCCCTGAGTCAAAAAATATTCCTAGAAAACCTTTTTATTTTTTTTGAGACCCAACCTGTCATAAATGTTCCGTTTTCTTATTATACATGACATTTTCAGTCTATATGCAAATGCCATAATTAATAATTAAAGGTTGTCACTGAGGGCTATAATTTTTATAATTATTTTACACAAATATGTCAAATTTCAGAAAAAAATTGAACCAATTCATATAGCTATTTACATTTTTATTCATTCATTTTGAGAGTATACATTAATTTAAACAATAAATCTAAATTTACTTGAAAAGGAGATATGGCTATTATTGGCAATTGGATAACCAAGAAAAGAATAAAAACATGTACCTGCATGTGAAAAGATGAGGAAGCAAAGGGTATTGTGTTCTACATCAGTAAGATAAAGATCTACCAGACAAATGAAGCAATGCCATATAATAATCTAAAGAATTTTTGTGAATAAAAATTGAAATGTACACTGTGAGGAAAAATACATACTGTATTTTAAACACTAAAAAAAATTTTAAAAATAAAATATGCCAAGTGGTAATAATGGGAAACATCAGTTTTCTGTAAATAGGCATAATACTGCCAGCATGCTGATATAGAAAATATGATGGTTTCTTTTAACAGATACAGTTGAGAAATACAAATGAAAGGAAAATATTATACCAGAAGGTATACTTTCTGTGTACTACTTTCCTATTGTGGCTTTAACAAATTACTGCAAATTTTATGGCTTAAAACAAAATAAATTATCTTTCAGTTCTGGTATCAGAAATCCTCCAGAAATGTGTCTCACTGGCTAAAACTAAGATGGCAGCAGGACTGTACACATTTATGGAGGGGAGAATCCATTTTCTTGCTTTTTCCAGCTTGCAAAGTCTGCCTGCAATCTGTGGCTTGTGGCTGCCCTTCAAAAAACCACATTTGCCCTGAAAAATATTCAGGTTCTTTGCCATAGCCAATGATGTAGAACTGTTCTTTTGTTAACTCAGGTTTTCTTTCTTTCTTTTTTTTTCCCCAGAGCCGTACCCGCAGGATATGGAAGTTCTGCTGGCCTGCTCCACAGCCACAACAATGCAGAATCCAAGCTGTGTCTACAGTTTACACCACAGCTCATGGCAACGCGGGATCCTTAACCCACTGAGCAATACCAGGGATCAAACCCGCATCCTCGTGGATAATAGTCAGGCTCATTACTGCTGAACCATCATGGGAACTTCCTCAACCCAGTTTTGATTCACAGGTTGTTTACAAATATTTCGTCTTAAGGAGATTCTTATACTTCTACCACATAGTTTCATGTAGGGAATGAACATATTTTCATAAATATTCAATTGACAATATTGGTTAGAGTATTCAGTATTTATTGAATACTCAAACTCTTCTACTAATCCCTATTTGACTTGTTTCCCTGTAAATCTCATATTTTTTTTTTTAATTTATTTTTTCCCTGCAGCTCCGGCATGTGGAAGTTCCCTGGGCCAGGGATTGAACCCATATCACAGTAGCATCTCAAGCCATTGCAGTGATAATTCTGTATTATATGAGAATTCCTAAATCTCATTTTTTAAAAGTAGAAGATACCTTCATTTTAAGACTATGATAGCATAATTTTTAATTAACTATATTCTAGGTTTTATCAAAAACACAGTGAAGATAAAAATATATTTAATCAATATTTTCAAATCATGTTTACAAAGTTGTGCTTTAAACTTATCCTTTGAGCTCTGAGTTAGTAAATTAAAAAAAAAAAGGATTTCTTCTGTATTTGTTCTCAAATCATTATCGGAGTACCATTTATTTTAAGGAATAGCAAATCTTAAGCCTGCAGATGTTTTTAGTATGCATAAAAAATGTAACTCTAACATTTGAATCCTATTAGTTGGGGTACTATCCCTGTTTACACAGAGCTGTGATACCTGGCTACCTCAAGATACCTATCTGACCCTTGAAGATGCACATATTTTCTTGCCCTCGTTTACTATATTTCTAAATGTTATTTCTCATATGGATGAGTTAAAAATATGTAAATATACATAGAAATGCTAATAGTTTTGTAATATGCTACTATGAAGCTCATTATTCTAGATATTATCTTTTCATTTCCTACACTAATGGCTGGTGAGAGGCCCAGAGGAAATATTGACGGCCAATGAAAGAAGTTCTATTGACTTGTTGTTGGCTCTGTTGATATTTTGCTTGAATGGAGTATGAACATCTCACAGAATATTGGAGCTGAAAGAGCAATTAGATAAACACTGTAACTGTGTAGAAATTTGAAATAAAACATAAATTTTATATTATGATCCCAAGGTCATTTTCCTCTCTATGTATGTCATACCTTTGACTTTCTTTAGAGTGTCCAGTAGGATCTTTATTTTTCAAATTGGTTGATATCTTAGGAATAATTTTTAAGTGGACTCAAATTTGAAAAGTCTGTACTCTTTCCAAAATCTAATGGAAATTTTGAAAACATTCCATTGTGTAGATACAGATATGCACTCCTCATAACTTTCCAGACTAGAATGCACTTCATTTTAATTGTGCAATTTAATGGTTCTTCATCAGGCTTACATATCATACCATCATCTTAGGAGATTTTTCAATTTCAAAATGCCCAGACTTCTTTCAAGATGAGAATCACTTGTAGGTTCTTGACATGTAAAAAGAAAGGAAATGAACTAAAGAAAAGGTTGTCAGAGCATTGCATAGACATTTCTACTTAAGAACCCATTGGATATAGAGAACTGAAGTAATGAAGGACTAAATAGAGAAAAACTTAAATTAGTGAAATTCAAAACCTCACCCTTAATTAAAGCAACTATAAAAACTGAGAGGCTTGGATGCCATCTATTTTCTTTCAACAGTTTCTGAACACTTAAATGGCTTTGGTTTGATTTTACTGTATCAAATCCTTAGTTGAATGGTAAATTAGAGGTCAAGTATGTCTACCATAATCACTTTAAATGACCCAAGATCACATGAAATCTAAATTATGAGAATAATATTAGCATAAGACCTAGTAAATCTCTGGATATGTGTAACCACAATTGGTCTTTACTGCATTTATAAACTTAGGTGATATATTTGTTTTTCTAGAGACTTGCAACTTGGGCTAGAGATCTATCCTTGTAAGTCCTGTATGATCCTAATACCTAAACAATAAAATTGGTGATTCATAAATGGGATACTGAAATAAAAATGAGTAACAATAAATTTTGAATTTCAAACTGTTCTTTTCATTTTCTGATCACTGTCAAAATAGTGAGTATGGCTACCGGCACTTGCATAGATAAATAAATAGAATAATTGATGAATTTGGATTATTATGCCATTGCAAAAATTACTAAAATAATGAAAATAATCTTCTTTATTTGGAAGAACCTGGTGGCTGTATTAAAATATTCACTAGGGAACATTTTCAAAGCTTTTATGGTGTCTTTTATGCTGCTACACATTCTGGTTTTGGGAGGAAGAATTGCCCCGGAGGAGAAATCCTTCAGAAAAAAGAAAGGGAACACAAGGACTCAGGAAAAAAAAAGAAAAAAGTTTTCAACTGCAGAGAATGATTAGTACAAGGAAAAGGAGGAGGAGACATCTGTTGGTGAAATGATTTTTACAGATAATTAAGTGCATTCATCCAGAAATAACACATATTATACATCGTTTGCAGGCACACATGGCTTCACTAAAAACAAGAGAGACTTTGAAAGACCTACAAAAATAATCAGCGGCCTTGATCCGATGTCACCAGAATGTCAGTCTTCCCTGTGTTGCCCACCTCAGCTTTCCCAAACCCCTTTCATGCTCCATAATAGTTTGCATTGCAAGTTATGCATACTATTTACAGAGGTAAGTTTTGTCGGGAAGTATTATCAGAAAACTGTAGCTTGGTCCTGTGTTTTTTAAGTAGCTTAGATTAATATCCCATTTCAATTTCCTGAAATTTAATTGGATTTCTGGGCATCTCAGAGGTCCATGAAGAAAGAATATTAATGTTCCAAATAAATGGATGCAGATTTTTTTTAAGCACATACTAAAGCAATTGACCTGATAGTAATGATCTATTTTAAAGACAATAAAAATTAACCTTAGAAATAAACTTTAGATTTTATTTGCCTTTTTTGCTTATTTAATCCTCTTCCATAATCAAATGTGTGCTTCATAATCTCTGTATGTGATGCCTTCTTGTTCAGTTTTAGATATGTTCTGTAAATGTACCTAAATGATAGGCTAAATGATAGGCTTTGAGATGTAAAGATATGAAAAAGATCAAGTAAAATATATTGGAGTTTGCAAATATTCACTAAGCAAAGAACATGGAACACCATCTTAAATATAAATGAATTTGAAAGTTTCAAATCAAAAATATATGTCAAATCAAAACTATATGTCAATAGAAGACAGTGATTTCCTCATTGAGATTAACCATAACAGTAAAGTGAAAAATATTTTTACATAAGTCATTTGACATTGAAAGCTTTTCTAACATTAAGGACTAGAAAGGCCTTTTGTTTTCCTACCTCAGCTTCTCTAACAATCTATATCTCCTGTTAATTCAGCATTATTAAACTTCTAGTTATTCTTTAAGAACTAGCCAAAATGCCCTCTACTTTGAATTACTTCTTAGAATGCTTTCAAATCCACATTACTTCTTCACCACAAAATAGAATTATTTTTTAAATAACAAAAATGTAATATTACACAAAACAAAAACTCTCAAGGTAGAATTCTTCTAAGCTCGATAAATTTAACAGCCAAAATCAAGAATTCAGTTTATCTCGATTCATCTTTTCAGTCTGTCGTCTTTGCAGTGTTAGCAAGCCTCATAATTCTAACATAGCTGCTGTTCATCATCCCAGGTTTAGGAGGAAAGTTACACCTTTGAAAAGTCAGAAGGACGAGAGGAGGGTTACCCCTTCCTTACGTTCCTATATGAGTGAGGACATTTTCCTCCAGATGTATCTAGAATGGTCATTTTATATGGCTAGAATCATGTCATATGGCCATTCATAAGCCTATCTCTGGAAAGACAGAATCCTATTGCCATTACTGCTTGGCCTTAGACAGTTCAAGAAGAAAGAGAGTATCACTTTTTGATACCTGAGTATTAGAGGAGTTCAAATTGCAAAGACAAAGGGGATGTTGGTGGTGCCATTAGATTACTAATACTGTGATAGACACTATGTTTATACCACATCTATTGTAATAATCGCTCTTCTTTTTGAACTGTACTTTTTTTGTGAGAATATTGGAGTAATTTTTGGAATACAACTAACTTAAATGAAGAGACTACATCATAAAGCTTTTTTTTACTCCACATTTTGCTTGATGCAGTGGTTTAATTATAATAGGCAATCAATAAAACTCTTTCAAGTGAATGAATAAATTTATAAAGTTTTGTTTGTCTGGCATGTGGTTTTCATTTGCACAAGCTTATTTTTAGCTATGACTAAATGGATTTTTTCTTCACTTGATAAAATATTTCCTGAAATATATTTTTGGAATGCTTGTTCCTGAGAAGAAAACCTTTTAGGTGTAGGAAAGGAAGTAGAAATATGATTTGCTTCTTATAAAAATCAAAGAGGTATTTTTAAACTGTAACTTTTACAAAATAAGTATAACATAAACAAAGTTGGAACTTGGTTCATTTTAATAATGTTCTCTAAATAAAGTAAACCTGAAATAATTTTAAATTAACTGTTTTGATGAAATTTCATGTAAAAATTTCCAGAGATAATATAAACATTGAATGTTGGGGGATGACTCTTGGGTTCTGTCATTTATCATTAAACAAAAAGGAAAATATGCTTATAATAAAAATGAATTGTATACTTTTTGTGTATTCAATTATAAATAAATTCAAACATAGATGAAAGAAATCTGTCATAACTGTTTTCATCTCATTTCTACCACCCAAGTCCAGGCGCAATTTCTCTAATGTGGACTTTTTACCCCAGTTGTATTCTAGTCCAATATAACAGAGAAGGTTCTACAGCTTTGAATCTGAAAAAGAATGGATGTGTATATATGTAGAACTGAATTACTTTATTGTGCAGCAGGAATTATCAAAACATTGTAAATCATTTATATTTCAGTAAAACTTTAAACAATGAAAAAAAGAAAATCTGGTACTTTGATATTACTATGCAGATGCAGGCACATCAATTTCTGATGTGACATTTGACTGACTGTACATTATCTAGAGAACTGAATACAAACTCATTTGTCTATTAATAAAGTCTTTTCATAAAATAGGTTCAAAGCAGTTATTTTTTTAAATCCTTTACTCTTTGATACTCACACAAACAACGTATTCTCCAATCTAATTTTATATCCACAAGTTCCCAAACACAATCTCCACTTTCTCACTTTTTTCAAGATACCTCTAAACTGTATGACTAATTTGGGAAAGTTTTCATTATATTTCTACTGTTACCTTTCCACCTAATTAAAGCATTTTGTTAATATTTTTCTGTTTTTCTTTTTTCTTTTTTTTCTTTTCAGGGCAGCACCCATGGTGTATGTAAGTTCCCAGGCTAGGGGTCCAATCAGAGCTGCAGCTGCTGGCCTACACCACAGCCACTGCAAAGCAGATATGAGCTGAGTCTGTGACCTACAACACAGCTCATGGCAATGCTGGATCCCTAACCTAATGAGAAAGGCCAGCCAGGGATTGAACCTGCATCCTCATGAATACTAGTTGGATTTGTTTCCACTGTGCCACAAAAGGAACTCCCTGTTAATATTTTTTCCTAAGCCACAGTTTTTATTGAATTGTGCCCTCCCTAAAAAAGATATGTTGAGGTCCTTAACTTCCAGTCCATCAGAAACTGACCTTATTTGGAAATGGTGTCTTTATAGATATAATGAAATAAAGATAGGATCACATGGGAGTAAGGTAGACCCCCTAATTCAATATTTCTAATGTCCTTAGAAGAGAGGACACAGAAACATAAGTCAGGACCAAGGCAGAGATTGGAGTGATGCAACCTCAATCATAGGAACACAAAAGATGGCCACCAAACAATCAGAAGAGCAAAAAAGGATTTTCCTATAGGTTTCAGAGGAAGGATGGCCCTGCCAACACCTTGATTTTAGATGTCTAGCCTCTAGAATGGTGAGACAGAAAAGTCCATTGTTTTAAGCAACCAGGCGCGTGGTACTTTGTTAAGGAAGTCATAGGAAACTCACACAGCCACTATATGAACTGTTTTGATTTAGATATTATCCTATACAAATTATATGGATGCCCTTCCTCCTTTTTTCACTACCTACCCTGTTTCAATACAATAATATAAATGTTTCCCTATTTTCATCATAAATCATATAAAGGTAGGAATTTTATTTTATCTTTAAATGCTGTAATCATTTTTGAAAACCTTTCAGTGACTTAGTATTAGTTGCCTAATACAAGATAAATTAAAACATTATGAGACAATATTCTGATTTAACTCTCCTCTGAAGCGAATGGAAATGCTTCAGGCAAACACCTAAACGTGTTTACAAAGTAATCCTGATTTCTTACATTTCCTCTACAAACCATCTGGCACACAAAAGCATATGCCGTCTGACAAATAGTCTCATGAACTACTTAACTTAAAATATACAGTTATTCAGTCAGTTTTATAGGTATAAGAAAGCATTTAGTGACCTTAAACCATATTGTATTTTACCATTTAGAATGTATGAGTGATTGGAGCAAGTAGAAAAAATCAGTTAATTGCATACATGTGTATGCTATATATACATATAATAGTAGGAAAAAAAGAATATTAAAGTAGTTCCTATTTTTTTTCCCAAAAAAAATCCTTTTTTGCTCTTCTGATTGTTTGGTGGCCATCTTTTGTGTTCCTATGATTGAGGTTGCATCACTCCAATCTCTGCCTTGGTCCTGACTTATGTTTCTGTGTCCTCTCTTCTAATTTATGTTTCTAAATTATGTTTCTGTGTCCTCTCTACTAATTTAATGGATACTGAGTAGTATCCATGAAGGTGAGGGCTCGATCCCTGGCCTCGCTAAGTGGGTTAAGTTTCCTGTGTTGCTCAGAGCTGTGGTGTAGATCACAGGTACGGCTTGGATCCACTGTTGCTGTGGCTGTGGTATAGACTGGCAGCTCCAGCTCCAATTCAACCCCTAGCCTGGGAACTTCCATATTCTGTGGGTGTGGCCCTAAAAAGACAAAAAAAAAAAAGTATTAAAATATGCCTGTCACTTCAGGAATTGTCATTTTATGACCATTTTTCCCCCCACAGATATCCCCCCAGTTTCCCTCACAACCTAGTGGATTGTAAAAACCTAAGGGTTTTTTAATTTCCTCTTATCAATCCCTCATTTTATGCCTGAAACTTTCTCTACTTCCTAGAAACCCAAATAATATTTCTGATGTTATCTTAGAATATCTGCATGAGAAAATGTTTCTTTCTTGCATGAGAAAAATTTCTGATTAATATTCTAGAATATCTATATAAGAGTATTTGGAGGTAAAACTTGAAATGAATAAATTAGGAAAATTTTGAGTGTCAGCTGAATTTAGTATGTTCTAGTATGGGGGAGCACAGTGAGGAAAGTTGTGTTGGGTTTTTATTTGGTTATAAATATACAAAAACAATACATGTGTGTAAAATAAAAAATGGAAACTCTTCAAAATTTCATATGTGATCATTTTCAGAGAAAAAGTTTAGGAAATTGGGCATAACACAGGTTTGTAGTGTCACGTGAGTGGTGGCAGGTCTTAATAAGAAAGAATAAATGTTAAAGGATGATGCTTTGAGTATCTTCTCTCTCCTAATCAAAAAGTGCCATTAAATAAGAAAATTAATACAGAATAGATAAAGGGTCTCCCAATGTTTAGACAACTCAGGCATTGTGAAAGATGTGAGTAGGATTTTGGAGAGAGGGCACTACGGAACAATTCCAATTCATTTCCAATTCATTCATTTAAAAACATTATTTATTATTTTATTAACATACAGATACTATTCTAAATTCAGTTTATAGCAATCATTTTTAAATTAAATCAATTTTTAGTTAAAATATAGAACTAATTTAATTTTTTTATGTTTGACTCATGGCTCATATTTTCATGAGGGGACAGATTTCAAACATGTAATCACAGAAACGTGCAATTTTAGGTAAAGAATAGTAAGACCCTATGAAAAGAAGAAAAGGAAAGTGACTTCAGGGAAGGCTGTTTACTTAGGGTGGTCAAAATCTCTCCCGAAAAAGTACATTTGAAAAGAGATGTAAATGATGAGAGGGAGTGAATCAGACCAATATCTGAAAGAAGAGTTTTCCAGACAGCAGGAATAGTGTGTACTGGCCTCTTAGTCAAGGTTTACTGTAAAGGGAAGAGTAGCAGGGAAGAGTTCAGGGTGGTAAGATTGAAGACCTCCACAGAGTAAATCAGGTAAGGCCCAGTAGACCATGATAAGGAGTTCGGTTTTATTCTGAATATTTTTGGACACCATTTGCAGGGTTTAGGACATTGGACACGAACTAAATTTAAAATGTATAAAATCACACTAGCAACTGCCTGAAAGACACTTTAAGGCAAGCGAAAGAAGAGAGGCAGGAAGACAAGGGGAGATTATTGCAGCAACTCAGAGAGCTGTGAGGGTGTTTGGGGCTAGGATGACTAGCTAAATCCTGGGTTCCAGGTATGTTCTGACGGAAAAGTAAATGAATATTCCTGATGGATTGGATATGGGGTTGGGGCAAATACAGAAGTCAAAATTGACATTTTGGTTGGGTTTTTGACCTAACCATCTGAGTGAAAGTGATACCATTTACTCAGATGGGAAGGCTGGGCTGGTTTTGAGAAAAAAAAAAAATCTTTGATCATAATAATATTGAGGATGATATTTAAAAAGAATTTTCACTTAAACTGGAGGGAATATGAAACTGGAGCTGAGGGGAGAAATTGAGTTTGAGGATAAAACTTGATTTATGGGCACACTGAGTTTTTTAAATACAAAATCCCTAGTGTTATATACTGGGATTATATTCCTTATCATTCTATTATTGATTTAATAATGCCAGCAAGATAAATATTAATTTTCTGCTTTGGGATAAAATGTACCCTATATATTTTTCTTTAAAAAATTTATCTTAAAATAATAGTTTTAATAAATTTAAATAACAAAATAAATTTAAATTATACAAAGTTTAAATAACATAATTTAAAAATAGTGTTTTAAAATAACAATTCTGTTGGTGAAAACATGGTTGTTTGAAGGTCTTTGATCCTTTTCTGTATCTTTTCTCTTTGGAAACACCAAACAGTTTCAAAGTCAAATATTTGAGGAAATAATTCAAAATGTAAGTTTTATAAATATAGGTTCTCATTTTTCACATAGAAGTTACTTAGTAAGTATTTTTGTAGTGTATTAAATTTATGAACATTGTTTGAAAAAATGTTAGCAAAGTTAATCAACTAATTGAATCCATCTACGATATACTCAAACTCGCCACCTAAATAATTAAATATTTAAAAATAAGTCAATATTTGTTTTTTTTTCATGTAGTTGAGCATCAAAATTACTTGGGGAGTTGTTTCAGAAACCCATGTCCATGTGTCACAGCCCTCAGACTGTGAATTCGGATGTAGTAGGAATCCAGCATGTGTATTGGGAAAATACTGATGCAGTTTAGCGAAAATCACTGTTAAGCAAAAAGGGCTTGGATTGGCACTACTGATTATAACATTTCTGACTCACTTTTCTTCTCTTTCTTCTAACCGAACTCCCAATTGAAGTGCAAACCTTCTATAGATACATTAACTAGTTCATTAAGCTATAGTAAAGCTTTGTATTGAGTCAGTCTCTTTGAGATGATTTGCGATAACTTTGCATCCATTAGGTATGGATTTTGTAGGTTAACATATAGGTGATATTTTTTTCTCTTATTTTAAATAAGTGGACGGTCTACTTTTGCCTCTTGCTCACTATAGTGAATCTCTTAAGAAAGTTAATATTTTTCAGTTTTTTTCTAAATTATATAATTATTTTTTACTGGTCTCCAACCCACCATTAAAGCATATAATTGTTAATTTAGTTTCCATATATTTTTTTAAGATTTTAATTAAGAATCTTCATCTCTATGCATGACATAAATCAATTATTCCCTAAAATTCTGCCCCTTTGCTGTGTATAACTCATCATTATCTTCATTTAGAAAGTTTAGTGTCACTGGAAAAGCATAATTTTTTAGAATACACACCACATATTCAAATATAATCAAAATAGATTTTTTACTCTTTCTGAATTTAAAGTTTCATCTTTTATAAACAATAGTGAAATCACTTTGGGTTTTTATACTTAGGATTTTGTTTTTATTTTGAAAATATATGTTGTGTTATACAAACAGCTTTTATATTCTGCACTGTTTCCTGGACAAAATTCCCTTTGAATTCCATGCACTGATGATCTGAGTGTTTGCTTATTAAACAAATTCAGAATAGGCAGTAGGGTATACAGTGGAGATAGTGAGGTTAATTTTACTCTGGTTTTATGGTGTCATTTTCTTGGCAATTGCAAAATTTTTCAGTGCCAAATCTATAAACATGTTAATTTGTCAGAGTTTTGGAACATAAATATACTGTTAACGAATGTCTATATTTATTAAAGTTATTTTCCATATCTAAAGGTTTATTTCCATTATTCTGGAAATGGTGAGACAAACTTTTGAGAAGCAGACTGAAGAAATTGTTTGCAAAGTAAAAGGTCATCTATTAAACACGTTCATGTAGAAAATCAAAATAGCCTCTTTAAGAGAAAGTGGAAGTAGAGGACAGTCAAAGGAGAGTTTTACATTGTAGGAAATAAAAAAGACATTTTAAAAATTACATGTATCAGAATGACCGAGGATATTACTATATCAAAATTTTAAAAAGATAATTTGGGAGATTTAATTTAAAATGTTCTGGGAGTTCCTGTCATGGCTCAGCAGTTAACGAATCTGACTAGCATCCATGGGGATGCAGGTTTGATCCCTGGCCTTTCTCAGTGGGTTAAGGAACTGGCATTGCTGTGAGCTGTGGTGTATGTCACAGACACAGCTCAGATTCTGCATTGCTGTGGCTGTGTCATAGACTGGCAGCTATAGCTCTGATCTGACCCCTAGACTGGGAACCTCCATGTGCCACGGGTGCAGCCTTAAAAAACAAAATAAATAATTAAAATATATTTAAAATCATTAACTTCTAAATAAATACTGGTGGGGCAATTTATAAGAGAAAATAAAAAAAATACTTACAATTTGATATTCACCATCCCTGTTCTTAAAATTCTTCAGGTTTCCCTGTCATTAGGAGTTTTTCACTATCCAACATTTATACTTGCTCCCATGTTGGTTGGCCTTTTACCTTCCTGGTCTCTATTAGTTTCTCTCCACTATCACCATCTTCCTCACGATCCATCTGTACCATCTAACCTCTCTCCACATGTGCAGACCAAAACACTCTGTTATCAAAATTGTAACTCCCTAAACAGATCTACTTATCTAACTCTCCTTTTGATTCCTGCTCATTACAAGATATGACAGATGGCTGAATCTTTAAAACCAAAATCATCTTGTAGGGCTTTCTATATATTAAGAGAACTTCTGTGACCAGATCTTACCTTAAAAAAAAAAAAAAAAAAAAAGCCCAGCTAGTTCTAGTAATAGAAAAATTGGTCATGAGTCAGGATTTTAATTGCATGCCATACCAATGTTGGATTTAAGCCAATTGTCTAAAAGTTTTCCATGGCTAAAAATTTATGCTGAGGCATAAACTTACTGTAGGAAAAGTTTCTGAGGTTTATGGATAACATCTCTGTGGCCCTATGTGCTTAACTCCACAACAATTGTGGATTTACAACCCGGTTCTCCTGCAATACTTACAGAGCCTTGAACATGGCAGGTACCTCATATAGAATTTAACAGAAACTGCATATTGTAAATCTGTGGTGGAATATGGAACCATCAGACATCAAAGATGTTTAAAGCTGGGTAGAATATAATTATAAATGCATTAAGGTCCAGTCAAGAGAAAGCACATTGATTATCTGAAGAATATAAAAATTACTAATGAAAAGCAATTCTAAAAGTAGTTAAAGAGAATTCTAAATGATACAGGTTATAAATGGTACTATATTTATGTATGGATTTCCCAGTTTTTGATTTGTATACAGGAGCTTGGAAGTCACTATTCTTCCTAAAAATAAGTAAAAAGCTAAATAGACTGGAAAATCAACATTTCTTGGATCTGTAAGAGATACGATATGAAGTACACAGGGAAAACTGCTACCCCAAGTCATGGAAGAGAGGCAGGCAGATCTAGGAAGTTTGGGCCACCAGAGCTTGTACTCTGATACCACAAGCAGAAAACTTCTGAAAGATGTCACTAGCTCTCCTGAAAAACAGCAAGGAAGCCATGCACTGGAGGGCTGGCAAAACTCCCTGCAGGGTAAAAACCACAGGGTTCCAGCATACTTCTTCCATGGAAGCCATCCGCAGGAGACCCACATTAAGAAGCCTCTAAGTAAAATGTCAGTGAGACTTGCTGGCTGGTGATTAATTACCATTGTCTCCTACAAAGTGCTAGTAAGGAAACTACTTCAGATGCTAGAAATATGCTCAAGGGTGAGAGTCGCCAGGCCTTTTTCATACCACTGGAAGAATTCTGACATTTAACTTTAGTTGAGGGTCTAGTGACATCAAGGGTGGTTGTAATGATAAAATGCATCTTCTTTCATGGCATGTGCAAAAAGCGAAGTTATCATAGTGTTTTCAAGTGAAGGGTGGCTAGTCACCTCTGGTACAAGAGAAAAAGCTTCTTCCATTTACAAGGGAGGCTTATATTGGCGTAGGACTTTGTTGTACCCATTGCATCTAAGGCCAAACAAATGTTTTAAATTCCAAGATTGATTCCTATTGTGAACACAAGAGGTATTGTTATTTAACATCTTGTACAATTATTCTGATTCTTGAGAAATATCAGTTCTATGGCTGGAAAATAAGGTTTTATGAGGGCGGTCATGAAAGCGCTCTGGTTTCAGATCATGATTTGAAGTGAAAGTTAAAGGACTTGAGCTTGTCATTTATTTTTTGTAATTGCCCCAGTACACTCAGCAGATTCCTTTTATAATGCAATGCTTATACATACCATGATTGCTTAACAGCCAAAAGCAACAGTCACTTAGGCTTCAAGGCATGTACTTCAGTTGTCACTTCATCAGATTCAAGCACAGGTGGTAGTTTGATTAACTATGAAGCCACCACATATCTAGAATTATTAGTATCCTAAGTCCCAGTGGTCAGCACTGTGCACAAGCCCATGGGTATGACCAAATCAAACCCTTGATCTCATTTCTAAAGGTTTATCTCCTAGGGCCACTTCTAGTCCTAATTCTGCATCAGTCAGGATCCAGCTAGGAAGAAGAATCTGCTGCACCCAGTGCTGCAGGGTCATGGGAGATCCTGAAAGAGAGATAGTGTGGTATAACAAAACAGAAGACTACTTTACATTTACAAAGGGGGGGGGCAGGAGGCACTCTGTTTTGCAGAACAAAGGTGCCTAGGCTTTAGAACATATGCATTTTATTAGGGAGGGTGACTTAGGTTAATGAGCAAAATTAGGTGCCATCTCTTAGGGGTTGTGGTTTTTTGCACGTGTGCCATGTTTGTTTACTGCAAGATTCAGCAGTTTCAGTGGTCTCCAGCATCTCAACAGTTTCCGACATCTCCTCCTTTTTTATTTATTTGTTGCATAAGAACAGTCCTAGAACATTTTGCTTGCAGAGCATTCATGTGCTTTCTATGGATCAATCTTCTTCTGCAGGCCATGGTCACAGTAGACCTCAGGTTGAACAGTCACATTCAGGGGATGGGGGTCTGTCTCCATTCTCCCAGGAACCTATCAATCCAGCCTGTTTTATATGGGAAGGGGTGATGGTCCTCTCTTCTGTAGCTACTTCCTGCTGGCTAGGAGTGACTAGTACTGTGTGGCTGGACATGGTAGGTTCCTAATATGAGGGATGGGAAGAAAAGAAAAATAAGATTAAATAGAGGTTTATCATTTAGCTTGATACTGGCACTGTTGAAGGAGTGCAATTTTATCCAAATAGGTTTTAATGTTTAATGTGGTATTAAAACATAAACAACAGGAGTTATTGGTCCTTATACGTCTCCTTTCTGTTTTTATAAGAGGAGACCTTGAAAATGTGAGGTTGCAGTTGCCCACTGGTGCTGCTTTGAGAACAGCTGGTTGCATCAAGTCTGACAGGGCACCTAAAACTTAAGCTCTTAGCAATGCAAAGACTTGGACTTGTCTAAAATCACTCCCATAATATTACCTAGTATTACCTTGGATGCCTCCACTCTACCTTTTTTCTCTAATGCCAATGCAGATGCCACAGTTATTTTTCTCTGTTTCTCTAGATATGAAAAGATGCAAGAATTCAGGCCCATTAAAATCCTTACCTGAAATCTAACTATCCCAAGGCCTGGTCTGTCAGTTTTCCCATAGCACAGAGTACCTCACTCCTGGTCTCCACACTGAGCTCTACTCAGAGGTGCTGTGGGTCTTCAGCTGCAGTGGCTCATGTTTTATTCCACGTAGAGGCTGATGGCAAGTTCCAAACTTCAGTTCAGAGTGTTTCCCCATGGTCATAAATTCAACCATAGTTTTGAGAGGCATATCATGACCATTTCATCCCACGGTACTAGGAATGAACATTCCTAGATCTGGCAAAGTTTTGCTGATAGGCAACTAAGTGTGCTATTACTGGACTAGTCCTTATTAAGAGTAGCCAAAAAGTCTCTGGACCACTTATCTTTCTAGTCTGCTATGGTCCAGGAAAATATTCCCTCTCATTGCATTTTCCCATATCCAGAGATCACTGACCTCATATAAAAGTGTATATCATTTCAGAGACTCAGCTACAAATTCGGCGATGCAACAAATAGCAACTTCGTGAAAACAGCAAATATAGATAGCAGTATTAGTAAAGTCATAAACAAAATTTTAAATTAAGAGCTTTTACCGTGTTCAGCTGGCTTAGTCATTTCTTATCTTTAAAGGAAATTATATACTGGCTTTTCCATTCAGCCTAATTCTCTAGTGTTATTAGGCTGGTTATCCCTTGATAGTTTAGTTGTTTCCAACATAAAGGAGGCTTCAGATTTAAATTAATGTAGCCTGAAAAAATTATATCCCTTGGCTGAAGTTTCACTTGTTGCTAATTGAGCTTCAGTAACATTAGAAGAAAACATATTTATGGCCTGGGTCAGAGCAGGTATTAACTGGCCAGGTGAGGGGATCCCACCTAGTAACATCAACAATAAGAGCTTTAAAGGGGAGAAGCCCATCAGTGTAAATCAGAAGTAAAAACAAATAACCATACGAGTCAGGTGTGACAATCTTGGGATAGTAATCTACTTTCAATGTTATCTTCCTTTTGTCCACTCATTGGTGTTTTTCTTATTAGAGCCTTCTTTTAGGGTGATTTAGAAGTCAGTAGTTCTCTCTATATACCAGTCTAATGTAGAGGTCCTTCTTAAGTGAGAAATATAAACTTAATAGTTAATTTCCTTCACTTTATTTGTGCATATGGCACTTAAGAATTCCTGATAAGACTTTATCTAGGCTAGAGACAACCCTTTAAATGATACTTTTCCAGAATGTATATATAATCCCCCAAGTTATCATGGGACATCTGATATTCGCCCAGAGACAGATTACAGCAATCAGCTTCAGAAACAAGCTTAGATTATTTTTTCTTAGCTCATTTAAAGTTTATAATAATGTAACACAGCACAAAGAACTATTTGGCAGGTGAGTTTTCGGCAGTGAACACTAATCTCAATACACAAAACTAGAATATGAACCAAAGTACTTTTTTCTTTAAAATTACCTTTTTACCAAATATAGCCAAATTAGGATGGTAGAAAGTCTTCCCCAAATGGAAAACATTTTCTAACCATTTCTTTTTCATTATTAAGATTGCAAGGGATCCAGGAAGAACCAAACAGCCATATTGGATTTCCGTAGCCCTGAGTTAAGAAAACCTTTTAACACAGACCAAATCCAAGATCAAGTTTTGCACTAGATTACTTTTAAAATTAGTTTACTGAAATTTTAAACTTATTCCTAACCATGCACAAAATTCTTTTCTCATTGTCCAATTTCCACAAAACTTTCATCACTATCTGTATCCCTGTTTCTCTGTCCTGCATCTTTCCATTCAAAATAACAAATTGGAAGATAGACTTACTTTCTTTTCTCTTAATAAAATGCAGTTACATTCCTCCACTAAACCTAGGTACAATAAGGTATTATACTTAATGTTTATGACTCTAAAGACATGTCATATTATATCAACAAACTTTAAAATTAACATGTAACAATGAATATCAAATACTGACTTTTTCCAGCTCATGTGAACCAAAAATTTACTTTAGGTATTTTTGAGAATTTATGTAAGCACTTAATTTTCTTTAAGCCAATTAAGTAGAGATCTTTTATGAATTTTGGCAATACAATACATGCACAATACATACAAAGACACAAACAAGTAAAACAGACCTCATATTTCTCATTTTGATGTTTTAGCCATGAATAAGGTACATCTGTGTAAAACCTGTCAGTTACAAGAGATATTGGATTCAAATTTATGTTCCTGCAAGGGTTCCAAATCATGTCTAACTAATTCCCATGTGGAGAAAACAGAGACAGAAAGAAAGGCCCCAGACTGATGGGCGCACTTAAAGTTTTCTTCCACGTGATGCCAACACTATGGGTCCACAGTACCTTTGCCTGGAAACCAAAGATTATATTTAACCACAGCTCCTAATAATTGCTCTATCTTAGACTCTGTTACCCCAGCCCCTGACTGTTTCAACACACATTTAAGCATATAAATATAATGTTTAGTGTCTTGTGATTGATTCTTCCCCATTGTTATCCTGGCTTAAGGTTTCTACTTGCTACTCACGGTCGCAACTCCATTGACTGCAAGGCTACCATCTCCACAGTATGTAGTTTCACATTTTCCTGCTCCTGGTAGACCTTACTTTTTTTCTGCTCATGGCAGACCTTCTCTTTCAGCCCCACATTGGATGCCACTCTGCTGCATCCAGCGTGCAGGGCAACAAGATATCCTGAAAGAGGGACAGTGTGGTATAACAAAACACAAGACTACTTTACATTTAGAAAGTGGGGGGGCCAGGAGTCACTCTATTCCACAGAACAAAGGCACCTAGACTTTAGCCCACATGCCTTTTATTAGGTAGGGTGACATAGGTTAATGAGCAAAATTAGGTGCAGGTAATGATAAAGCCATCTCTTAGTGGTTGTGGTTTTTGGCACGTGTGCCAAATTTGTTTACTGCAAGGTTCAGCAGTTTCAATGGTGTCCAATGATAATCCATTACAGTTTGGGACAGGGAAAATATGATATCAAGAATTTTAGCTAGGTAAGGGTGATTAACTACTAAACAACATACATGTCGAGAAATGCAGAAATAAAGGTGGGAGCAGCTACTACATCTAAGGCCAAGGAAGACTATGCAAGGAGGACAAAAATGCAGAAGAGCTACCCTCCACTCCATCTCAGGTTAAAACTTAGACTGTTGGAGAAGGTGTAGTTGTGCCCCACTGTATAACAACATTTGTAGATGTACTGAAGACCAAGCTGCTGGGGAGAGGATTGCCAACCAGGACTCCAGCTGTCCCAGGCTGACAAGAAAGAAAACTCCCTATGGACATAGGCCTGCCAGATAAAATACAGAATTCTGAGTGAAATTTAAATATCAGATAAATAATGAATGAAAGTTTAGTATATCTCAAATATTGCAGAATAATCTTAAACTAAAATTCAAATTTAACTAGGTGTCTCCTGTGTTTATTTGCTAAACACAGAAAATCTACTCTGCAGTGATGTGAAACTAGCCTGAGGGCATGCACTACTGGGTTTCCCACATGCCCTGGCCAAGAAAGCTCTCCATTGGGATATTGGTAAATCTTGCTGAAGGTGCAGACTCAACAAGTGTCCTTCAAACCCACTGACCATCAGAGGAAGAAAAAAAATATACCGGGACCCAGAAGAAAAGCTCTGTCTCCTTTCCCTTCCAGATTCTGTAACACCATCTAATGGTAAACATTGTACTAGATATCAAAGAAAAAATGCCTTTGGCTGGAGCAGCACCAATTATACAAAACAGGACAAGAAAGAGTGGATTTATAGCTGAAAGGCAATAAATAACTGTCATGATAAGTATTCACTGTAGATATCTTTTAAAATATGATTTGATATCTCATTTGAACAAAATTGCAATAATTGTATTTAAATCTACTTAAAGCATCAATGCTATATTTGTATATTTAATTTTGAATCAAGCTATCATTTGTTTTCTATTCAAGGATTTTGACATATTATGATATTATGCATTTATAGCACTTGTGTAAAATTTTATTTCAAGTGACACTTTTAAACAGTGGCTACAGTCATTAGCAGTATGGAACAAAATCAAAGGCCTAGATAGTGAATCATTTATTCATAACTTCATAATTCATTGCTGTAGTTATACTTAAAACTATCAAATTTTGCATTGTTTAGCTGGAGAAACAAGCTAAACATAGTGTTTCTCTGAATATATGAGTAGTTTTTTTTTTCTTATACTAGTGATATTTTGCAATGATGGAGTTTCAGTAAACTGCTATTAGATGCATTTTTCTGCAGTAGAAAAACACCTAGTTCTAATTTTGGTTGGATAGAAAGGCATACAATTATATTCCCTTCTACTAGCAAAGGTATTGAAGATTACCATGTTGTAAAATGATTTATAGGAGCATGTTTGGGGGGAATCTATGCGTCTAATGCATTGTGCAGTTCTAATCCATTGTGTAGTTCTGCTATATATGGTCATAGGATTAAGATCTTTTCCCCTTATATCAGGTAAAATGTGATGCATTTGAGGGTTTTATTTCATTAAACTTTGAAATTAACTTAAGAAATGAATTAGGATTTATTTTTCAATATTTAGGTAAAAACTACATGCTTTGAATACCCTTTCATATACATCTTCAAAAGAGATTATTTAAAAACTATACTGCATATATGGGAATGGAACTCTTAATGGGTCAAAAACAAAGGAGAAACTGAAGACTAGTTCACTAAGAAAAAACAGAGACTGCAGCTCTCTGAAGGCGTGAAGGGTTGAAGTTGGTGTTGCATTCACAGTAACAAAAATTGTTGGTTTTAACAGCCATACAGTAGGTAAGGCTTGGTCATTATGTGGAGGGTAACTATAACTCAAAACATTGAAAGGATCACATGATCACTTAATTGGACATGCAAAGGACTACACTATCATTGAAAAAGCATAAAATATCAATCTTTAACAGCTAGAAAACAAGGAAACTTATCTATCTATCCTTGGGATTAATGTATAAGTAAAAATAGTTTTCCTGGAAAATTAACCAATGGTGCCACTTCAAGTGATTTTGACTATTTCACCTCTTGCATGAGCAAAAAACAGCCAAGCCAAGAAATTATGTAAAAAGTTATCTCAAATAGGATCAAAAGTGACAGAAACATGACAAAAGTATTCTAGAGAGACACAATTTAATTCAGATTAGTGAGAATCCCCACAGATAAAGTCTCACTGAACGTGAACTAACAACAGAAAATGACACAATACTTGTGCAAACAGTCTTTCTAAAGCAAGACTTTTCAGGCTCAACAAATATGATTTTTTGTGTAATAAAGTGATATAACTGTACATTTAAATTATGAGCAATAAAGATAAAAATTAAAAGTGAATGGACAGGAACAAAAGTCAAAATTGAACTTTTGTCAGTTTTTATACTTAAAACCCACGAACCCTCAATGGATTAATCAAATAGCAAGTAGAATCTTAGATATGGCTGAATAGAGAATTAGTGAAGTAGAAGGTATAGCTGGGAAATTATAGAAAATAAGAGCATAGATATCCATAGAAATAGAAAATATGCAAAGCTTGATATAAACTGGATAGAAGTTTAAAAGGGAGATATAAAAAATCAGATGCTAAAATCCTGTATCCACAATTTTGGGAATAAACACATTTTCAAGCCTACATGGAATATTTTATAAATATTAAAAAATGACTTTACACTAAATGTCATGAAAGTGACTCTCAACAAATGACAAAGAAAGAGTCCCATTCAGAGCACGTTCCCTAATCACAATATAAATAGTATAATTCCATGTTGAAAACTAACTTTAAAAAGTCCCATACAGAGTCGGCGGCAAGATGGCGGAGGAGTAAGAGGTCGCGCTCACCCTCTCCCACAAATACGTCAAAAAACGCATCTAAATATAAAACAAGTTGGACAAATCATCATCTGAATGCTGATCAATTTAAACCTCCCAAAACTGCAAGAAACCCTTGAAATAACTTGGTAGAACAATTGAAGAAAAAAAAAAAAAGGTGAGAGAGAAAAGCAATTAGGACCATAACCAGCACTCCAGGGAGGGAGCTGTGAAAAAGAAAAGTTTCCTGGGAAGAAACCTAAACAACGGTCAGCGGATCAAGGACCATCGGAACTAGAGGGATAGCAAAGCCTGAGAAAAACGCAGCAGCTGGATTGAGACAGGAAAATCTGAGTTAGAGACCTGAATACCTGCGCAGACACCACAGCCTGAGGCGCCGGGCAGTGCCTGGGAGCTGATACAGGTTCCTAAGGTTAGTCCCTGGAAGAGGGCAGAGGTCGGTGGCCCCGGTGTTTGCGGGAATAGCGATATTCTATGATTTGTTGAGAGCGAAACCAGGACTGAGGAAACCGAGGAAGTCTGGTCCCGCAGGGAAGGCAAGCCTCCATTGTTAGAGAAGAGGAGAGGAGGAGGGGCTGGCCGCCATAGGAAGCGACTTGAACTAGCACGCAGGGCGGGACGACGGTGACCCGCCAAAGAGAGCGGAAGTGGGGAGGAGCCAGTGGAAGCTGCAGCCGCGGCGGGTGGGAGTGGAGCCATGCCTTGAAGCCCTTGGGCGGAGCGCGGTACCAGGTTGTGGACCCAGGCGCCTGCGCCAGCCAGCATCAGCGGGGTTGGCGGGGCCCTGGGCCAGTCCATGGACCTAGGCGACTGCATCAGCCCACAGAGTTGGTAGCTCTGGCGGGAGGAGCAGTACGCGACCACACAGAGCTAGCTTTCGCAGAGGAGCGGGGCCGGCGCCAGCCGCTGCCGCCCGCCCCAACAGACAAGAAAGCATCAGTGGAAGGGCGGAACAAATGCCAGACTGCTGAGACAGCCTCTGACGGGTACCGCTTGTGGTTCCAGTCACCTCAAAGAGGACTTTGCAATCGAACACTAGTTTTCCGTGGCTCTCACTCCCAGGGGAAATCATACTTCCTGCTGCTGCTATTACCAAATGCTTAAGGCACCTGGTAGATCTGCCTAGAGCTCGCGATCACTTCCCAGGGCTGGGCAACTAGGAGTGGACAGCGCCCCCTTCCTGCAATTGAGAGCGTAGAGGCTAGGCTCCTACTGTAGACCTTAGCCATTCCTACACTCTCACAGAGAACACTCAGAGTACCACTGAGATAACATCCGGCTCATTCCAAAGAAATAGACAGCAAATAGTCAAACTCCTACACCAAAAATAAACAGTAGCCCCACCAAAAAATACAAAGGGGAGCTCCTCCCTAGAAGAAGCCTTCCAAGTGTACAGCGTGGCCTCCCCAAACTCACAGAAAAAGAAAACCACAAACAAGATGAAGAAGCTCAAAAACCATTCCCAGTTAAAAGAACAGGACAAATCTTTTAAAGCAGCCAGCAATGAAACTGACCTCTGTAGTCTGTCAGAAATGGAGTTCAGAAGGGAGGTAATGAAAATACTTGAAGAATTAAGGCTGAATATCCAGA
>PVHT021183727.1:1635118-1738138 GCA_004024745.2 Catagonus wagneri
GGAGGGGTGGGGGAGGGGTGGGAGGGAGTGGGGATAACTACTGCTTTAATGATGGAATAGGAAGGAGCTCCAACTGTAATGCACGGGGAACTATATCTAATTACATGTGACAAATCCATATATGTACATGTAATCGGGTCACCACATGGTGCAGTTGGAAAATCTGACAGAAATCTGTAAACCAGCTATAATGCAAAAAAAAAAAAAAAGTCCCATACAACAATGGAATACTACTCAGTGATAAAAAGGAACAAAATAATGCCATTTGCAGCAACATGGATGGAGCTAGAGACTTTCCTACTAAGTGCAGTAAGTCAGAAAGAGAAAGACAGATACCATATGATATCACTTATATCTAAAATCTAATATATGGCACAAATGAAGCTTTCCATAGAAAAGAAAATCATGGACATGGAGAACAGACTTGTGCTGGAGTTCCTGTTGTGGCTCAGTGGTTAACGAATCCGACGAAGAACCATGAGGTGCGGGTTCGGTCCCTGGCCCTGCTTAGAGGGTTAAGGATCTGGCATTGCTGTGAGCTGTGGTGTAGGTTGCAGACGCGGCTCGGATCCCGCATTGCTGTGGCTGTGGCGAAGGCCGGCAGCTACAGCTCCTGTTAGACCCCTAGCCTGGGAACCTCCATATGCTGCGGGTGCAGCTCTAGAAAAAGGCAAAAAGACAAAAAAAAAAAACAAAAAAAAAAAGACTTGTGGTTGCCAAGGGGGAAGGGGAGTGAGCAGGATGGATTGTGAATTTGGGGTTAATAGATGCAAACTGCTGCCTTTGTAATGGATAACCAAAGAGATCCTGCTGTGCAGCACTGGGAACTATGTATAGTCACTTAATGAAGGAGAGTGATAATGTGAGAAAAAAGAATGTATACATGTATACATGTGTAACTGGGTCACCTTGCTATACAGTAGAAAATTAACAGAACACTGTAAATCAGCTATAATGGAAAAAATAAAAATTATTATAAATAAAAAAGTTAAAAAATAAAGAGTCCCTTACACCTGGAAATTTTTAAATGAATATATAAATGCCTTATAGGTTAGAGATTAAGTCATAATGGACACAACTTTAGAATAAATTTGTAATCAAAAGTACATAGAAAGATATGTTGGATCCAGCTAAAATAATGCTTAGAGGAGAACTTTTTTCCGTAAGCTTACATAAAAGAAAAGATTACTGAGAATTAAAGAGGCTACAGTACAACAGGAGAAACTAGAAAATGAACTGAAGAACTATCTTAAGAAAGTGTAAGCAAAGAATTGATGAACATAAACCCACAATAGAAAAAAAAATGTGAAGTTCTATAGCAATAAAACCAAAAGCTTATCTTTAAAAAGACTTAAATACACAGAGAAGGTGAAAAAAATCACAAAAATCAACGTGAGGATTTGAAATCTAAAAATGTACATGTTCTTATATTTTAACATCCCTGAATTCAATAGTATTACAATCAGCAACATGTCACAGTGTAATTAGTGTAGTTTCTTTTTTTTTTTCTTTAAAGACATGTGAATTTGTGGTACATCTTGCCAGTGATTAAATAAAACCTCTTGTTGGCAAGGAATGTATAAGAAAAAAACAATGACATGCCAATATCCAAAATATAGATACAGAATTCTAATTACAATGCTAAGTTGGATCCATCAGTTTACAGTTCTAAAACAAAGCACTATCAAAATACATGGACAGTTTAACATTTACTTATTATAGTCAGGAATATCTAACTCCATAGCCACAGCCTCCCAGAAAAGAGCAGAATGTGAAACTTATAAGGAGGGTTTAAGAATCAGGAGTATTCATGAGTTGTTCAAATTTTAAGGGTGAATGTGATGGGTGCCATAATTTGGTTACTTAGAACTAAGTGTTGTTCATTGATTCTTAGAAGTGAGTTTGAGTAAGTCTTCCTTTGATTGGTTGACTTTCAGAAAAAAAGTGGTTAACAGAGATTGGTAGGCCTGGAAAAATGTGCTCATGTAGGCACATTATGGTAGAATAAAGAGTTAAATCCAGTTTTGGTGTCTGCAGAAGAACATATATTTTCCTAAATTTGTAACACAATTAAAACATGTAGTGATATTTATGTAAAAGGTTATCGTTTTATTTTGTTTTGTTTTCTGAATCCGAACAACATGAAATTTCCTTAACTGGCTAAGATGTACCTACAAAAAATACCTATAAAATATAAGATATAGTGATGAAATGATAGGCACTTTCTCTTAATAGAAACAAAGATGTCCATTATCATCACCAATTTTCAGCATTTTACCTGCACAAAATGCAAAAAATTTGAATTATGATAATTGAGCAGGATATATACATTTTTAAAATCTGAAAATGTCTTCAAAAGATTGTAAGAGCAACTCTACTGTACAAAAATCAGTTGAGCTTCTACACAAGGAAAGACAGTAGAAAGTATAATTTTAAAACCTTTTCATAAAAGCAGTAAAAAGATATCTAGAAGATATTTGAGAGTTCCATTTTTGGGTCTCTAGAGAAATATGTGATGACATGCCTTTTCTCTAACTTTGAGCATAATGAAGAAGCCCCAGGGCATGAGTAAGAGGTACCATTCGCCCCACCCTCAATTCAGCCATTATAATAGAGGTTAAGAGGCAATCCTTAAATTGGGGATATAAAGTTGTTCTGATCTTGGTTCTGCAGGAGTCAAGCTAGAGCCTCCAACCCTGAAAACTCACATGCTCCTAGAAAAATCTCCACATTCACAGACATTGTAGCTTTCTATCTTTATATCATCAATATTCGTCGATCACAGAATATTTTGTATACTGGAGTTTTGTCACTTCTTATAATAATCCCATGATTCCCAGATCATCACTACAAATTAACTCTCTGATTCCTTTCCTAACCCCATCTCCTACCTCTCTCCAGTTCCTCTATCTTTTGGTGCCCTTTGGAATTTTATTATGAATTTTTAAAATTCCTTTATATTCTCAGACTCTTCTTCAGTCCTTACTTTCAACTTCTCAATCTAACAGAAATCTAGATTCTCTCTTCCTACCCAGGGTTCTTTTCTGGATCCTTTTCAAATGACAAGCTTAAAACATCTCCACTACTGTGCTATCTACAGTGAAATAATTTTTTAAGTTTTACTGAAGCATAGTTAATTTACAAGTCTATAATAATGTCTGTAATAATTACTGCTAAAAAGCAACCCAGTAATACATACACAAATATTTTTTCAGGTATTTCTAGAAATCTCCGCTAGATATGGCTTTTCCATTATGGATGAGTGTTTACTCTGTCTGTTGCCAGGTGACCAGAACAGCATTACTTTAAACACAATTTACTCTTAGATACCTCCCTAAACCACTTTAGTGATGGACATTTGGGCTGCATATTGTTGCTAAAGCTCTCTCTCACATCAGTGCCAAACAACTCTCCTTTGTAATCTCCTGGGTGAAATAAGAAAGGCTCTGTCTTACTTCCGATTCACCCTTACTCTGATCTCACTTTAGTGAGCAGAAGGGTGTACCAGAAACTTTATGTTTTAAGTTTTATTTTGCAAGACTTCAAAACTAAGGTATAATTTGCAACTTGACTGAGTGTTGGTTGCCAAGAGCACTCCAACCTTCATATTTTCCACTCACCTCTCTAGTTGCCATGACTTCCCTTGTAATTATTTACTAATTTCCATCTATTTTATGCTTTTAAAATATTCTATTTAATGCAGTATTTTAATTGAAAGTTTTTCCCAATAATATTCCATCTTTACAAAATCAGTTTTAGAATATTAATTTCTATGTTTCATATATATAAACCGAAACAACAAAAAAGAGAACAGGAATTAAGCTTTGGTATAGGCCCCACAAACCCATGATAAAACAACTTATAGTTATAATTATATAGTGACTATTTACATTGAGATATTAATGGAATATTAAAAATAATACTCAGACTGGAATGTTACAAAGGAAGAAAAATTGAGGGGTTTTCACATATTTATAACTACACTTCATAAAGTTTGGCCAACCTACTCTTTCGCAAGATGATATAAAGCTCTGAAATTATGACATCCCATGCACCCTACTGTCTGACATCTTCTATGACCAAGAATTTGACCACTAGGGTTTAAGCCTGATTCTTCACTGATAGCCTTCAGAGGGATTCAAAATTTTCTCCTCTTTTCTCCTACTCCCGTCTTATTTGTTGTTGCTGACACTCACTGAGTGGCAGCTACTTCTTAGAGGACATGTATGAGCTAAGACTATTTATGGAGAGATATTCAAAGTAGCAAATATCTAACCTAAAGCTAGAGTTAGAATTCTGTTGTCAATGGCACTGTTAAAGTAGAGATAAAAAAGTGACTTCTCTAAACTTTCTCTCCTCCTACATTCCTATAAGTGGTTATATGTATGCATATAAATGTATATGTCTATGTAAATGTTGGAAACATAGTTCATATATACTGTGTGAGAAAGTATGCAAATGTTATATAACTTATACCTTATAAGTACATACATGAATCATTTATATATAGCTGTATAACACACCACAATGAAATCCAGTGTTCTAAAATCATAAGAATTTACTGTTGGGTCTAGGTTTATAAATCAGTCAAGCAACGTTGCTGATGTAATCGAGGCTTGCCTAATTTTTTCTGGTTTATTTTTTGCTTCTGCCATCAGCTTATAGTTCACTGGGAGGCTCACTGGCTAGTGATGAACTGACAGCCCTCAGGTGTGGCTGGCATGGTTCATGTGCTTTTAATCATCCAAGAGGTTTGAATAGATTGCTTCATATGAGAATATCAGAGTTCCATAAGAAAGGAGACCACAAAGCCAGCCAAGGCCTAGGCACAAGGTCACTACTCAGAGACTTTTTTTTTGGTGGGGGGGGCAAATGCTACCATTAAGTCTATCTCAAATGGTGATGGAGATGTCCTTTTTGTTGAGAGGAGTAGAAAAGTCACATTGCAAAGTGTATGGACCCAGGAAGGATTGACAAATTGGTGTCATTTTGTAATCAATCTACCTCTGCATGTATTATATACTCTATGATCATAATTATATGTGTTTATGAAGTTTTGATATTTTTTATTATAATTATATTTAACTTTTAAATTTAGGTTTAATTGAAGTAAAATATTATATTAGTTTCAGGTATACAATATAATGATTCAATATTTGTATAAACTGAAATGATAACCACAATGTCTAATTAATATCTGTCACCTTACACTAAGTAAAAAAAGTATAGTTTTTTTTCTTGTGATAAGAACTTTTAAGATCTGCTCTTGTAGCAACACTACATACATAATACACTGTTACAAATTATGGTCATCATGAATTATAGTCATGTTATTATGTTATGAACTATAGTCATATTATTATATCCCTATGACTTATTTTACAATTGAAAGTTTGTTCCTTTTGACCATCATTGACCTCTCCCACCCCAAACCCCACCTCTGGAAGCCACAATCTGTTGTCCATATCTGTGAGCTTGAAGGTTTGTGTTCTTGTTTTTGAGTTGCCACATATAACTGTGATCATGTGGTATTTGTCTTTCTCTGACTTATTTCGCTTTGCATAATACCCTTGATATCCATCCACGTTGCTGCAAATGGCAAGGTCTCCTTTTCTTTAATGGCTGAATAGCATTTTATTGTATATGTACACAGTACAATTTCTTTATTCCTCCATCCATTGCTAGTCTAAAAATATTTTAAAGTTGAAATGCATGTCACTATTTGCACAAGGCCCCATAATAACTACATATTCCATAAACAATGATAGTGTTAACATAGCATGAGAAGCATCATGAATAAAATATAGTTCTCCAGATATCCCTAGTTAGACCAATTACTATCCTAGACTACAGAATTTGGAATCTACCTCCTTTTTCTCTATTTCTATTATAGTTAAGACCAATATCTCATACTTTAGTCATTCATTCATTCAGCTATTAATTCATTCAACAAGGGGTCCCTTCCTGGTTTTTTTTTTTTTTTTTTTTTTTTTGCTTTTTAGGGCCACACCTGTGGCATATGGAGGTTCCCAAGCTAGAGGTCAAATCAGAGTTATAGCTGCCAGCCTATGCCACAGCCACAGCAAGGCAAGATCAGAGTCACATCTGTGAGCTACATCAGAGCTCACAGCATGCCAGATCCTTAACCCACTGAGTGAGGCCAGGATCAAACCTGAAGCCTCATGGTTCCTAATTGGATTCATTTCCTCTGCGCCATGAGAGAAACTCCCCTTGGTGTTTACTATTTTCCAGGGAGAGTATTACATAAACGATGAAGAAAAATAGGTGTGATGGTAAAACATACTGGAGTAAATACGTCAAGAATAAGGTCAACAACAATCAATAAAAAAGGATTAATACAAATATATATTTTTTTCTTTTTAAGACAGCATCTGTGGCATATGAAAGTTTTCAGGCTAGGGGTCAATTCATAGCTGCACCTGAAGCCCATACCACAGCCACAACAAAACCAGATCTGGCGGCACCTGCAACCTAAGTTACAGCTTTTGGTAACAATGGATCCTTAACCCACTGAGCAAGGCCAAGGATTGAACCCACATCCTCAAGGATACTTGCTGGGTTCTTAGCTTGCTGAGTTACAACAGGTACTCCTGGACTTATATTTTTGATATACATTTAACAATATGTCTGGTTTTAAAAACAAATTTACTCACATGCCCAACATTTTGTCATTCTCTTTCTATAGATATATGTATAAATTCATGTATATCCACATTGATGTACTTACAGAAAAAATAAAGGAAAAAATTTTCACTACTACAGTTATTGAAGCATATTTTATGCTACTAAAAATAGCCAATATCTACAGATAATATAATGTGTTAGGTGAATTATGTGGATTGCCTCACTTAATTCTCAATCCTATGGAGTAGGTACTATTATTGTACCATTTTAATAGATGAAGACAGGATCAGCAAAGTTTAGTAACTTGTCAAAAATAACCAGCCTGTAAGTGACAGAGTTGAAACTAAAACATAGGCTTTTAGATTCTTGAGCTCTTTATTGCTAAACAATCAAGATTTCCTGATCCTCCTTGCTGAACTAATTATGATAAATTCACAGGACCCACTGTTTTCTATATTTTCTAAATACATAGAAAGGCAGCTATAATTACCAAGAAAGAAAACTTCATCCTCACTACTGATTTTTATACAAACCTCTGTATCCGCTTCCCTCCCTGACCATCAAAATTAGAATTTTCAAGGAAATAAATTATATGCATTAGTAAAGTTAAGCATCTAAGGAACAGAATTAGAATTGTGCATTATGCCTAGTAAAAAATCATGGAAAAATCCAGATATTATAATTAAGAATGCATCATTATATTTTAATATCACACTTCCTTCATAATGCTTATTTTTAACTTAAATAATATATTTATTTGGTTTTTAATCTGTCTCACACTCTAAGTGTTACATTCTTGAGTATAAGACATTTTTCTGCCTTCCCTCCTTTGACATTGGCCCCTAGGGGAACTTAGTAGAGATGTCTTACTCTAGAATGAGTCCATGCAGCTCTTGGCAGTAGCTCAGGTGTCCAGAGTCAAAGTCTAGAAAGTGAATACAAAATTAAAGAACAGCTGCTTTCTGAGACCAAGGAGCAGGGATAAGGAAGAGAGAACTGCTCTGATAGATCCCAAAGGCCCTCCACTGGCTTTCATGTTGACACAGTTTGAACATACCTGCCAGCTCTGCCCAGACTTTCTGTTCCTAAAAAGGGTCCCTCTTGCTACTAATATGATCTTCCTTGTTGCTGTCCTCAGGAAAAAGAGGAGATCTGAAGAGCAGTGTGCTGTCCAGAGCTGGAAGGAAGCCAGGTGGCTGATAGGATGACCTTAGGACCGGCAGATAAACTCCATGATTAGATCCTGCTTGAGCTTGCATTCTCTCTCTCTCTCCATCTCTCAATCCCAATTTCTCTCTTTCCTTCTCTCTTTCTTTTCTTCTCTGTCTTCCTCACTATCTGGTATCCTGAATATACCCAGAAACTCCATTCTCAACTTCCATGTTGAAATAAATATATATATTATATTTTACTATGAAAATGTTTTACACATATTTTACATTTCCACTATTGACTAATTTTTGAACAAAATAATTTGAGGGTTAGCATATATTTATAACTTTTAGATACTTTGCCTTCCCATCTAGATTCCAATATTTGTCATGAAGTTATTAACATAAAACAGAGAAATAAATGAGGCACTACAAAAGCAAATATCTCTAAGGAAGTTTCAAAGGCATCTAACATTTAAACTGTAAATGATGTACTTTGTATATAATGATATAAAGTTAAACATTCTCAGCATGTGGCACAGCTCATACAAACCTCCGTTTTTTTGTTGTTTTTTTTTCCTAAAGAAATAGCTAGTCAAAATAAAATGGCTATATATTTGTAAATTTTTATTTAGTTGCTGTTGGGAGTAGTAAAGGGAGAGGAAGCAAAGCATTTATCAAGAATCTATTATGTGCCACACATTTTGCTTTCCACTTCAGAAATGCTTTTTCAGTTAATATTAACAGTAATCCTATTATATTAAACCCAGAAATTGCCCCTAAGAGAGAGTGTGAAACATGTTCCTGGTCACAAAGTTAATAAGAAACAAAGCCAAGGTTTAAACCCAGCCTTTTTTTTCTGACTGCAACATCTGCATATCTTTTATTTTACCATGATTCTTCCCAAAACAGTTTTTTTTTTAATTTTTTAACTAAAGTACTTATTTTAGAGTTATGTATTGATAGGCCATACTCTCCTGAGAGAGTTATAAGTTATTTCTGAAACAAGTAGGTATTTTCCTGAGAAGCCACATGCTGGGGGAGGGGAGGAATAAGGGTCGGACTTCAAATGATTCATCTTTTTCTATGCCAAGGAATAAATAGGATATTAATTCTATCACAACAATTCTGTCAACTTAATCCTTACAGATGTTAAATAACTCAAACTGAATAAATCTCCACTGTCAATTCTATCATAAAATGGATAAAAGTGCTAAAAGTGAAATTATAATGGGAAATATGAGTATCATATTAAAGTCAAAGAGTATACAACTGTGATGTTATTTTTACTCAAATAAGGATTATATATACTCAGACATTATCCTATCCTTTAAAAAGAAGACAATTCCTATAACAAGGTAGGTAAGTGTGACTTGCAAAGAGAATACTGATTTAAAAAAAAAAGAAACAGTGGAGTTCCCTTCATGGCTCAATGGTTACCGAATCCGACTAAGTACCATGAGGTTGCAGGTTTGATCCCTGGCCTTGCTCAGTGGGTTAAGGATCCGGCGTTGCCCTGAGCTGTGGTGTAGGTTGCAGATGTGGCTCAGATCCTGCATTGCTGTGACTGTGGCGAAGGCCAGCAGCTACAGCTCCTGTTAGACCCCTAGCCTGGGAACCTCCATATGCTGCAAGTGCAGCTCTGGATAAGGTGAAAAGACAAAAAAAAAAAAAAAAAAAAAAAAAAAAAAAAAAAAAAAAAAAAAAAAAAAAAAAAAAAAAAAAAAAAAAAAAAAAAAAAAAGAAAAGAAAAGAAAAGAAAAAAGAAAAAAAACAACAAATGAAGAGCTCAATAAATAGAACTGACAGAAACAAAAAATTCAAGTTACCTCCATATTCCTTAAATAGCATTGATTTTACTCTCCCTCAAGATCAACTCATTAGCTAGTCCAGACCTTTACTGAACTCCTCTATTCCTCTATCTCCCTCTTTCCTTTAATTTCCAGCAGCAGATCCTCCCTTTGCCTAAAACTTCATGGAATAGGTAGAGATAATGTGGTAAATACTCTTTCAATTTTCTATATCACTATTTGCTTGTTTATGTACACACACACGCACACATCCGATATCAGAAAAAGAAATATTCTTCCATATGGACAGCTAAGAAGTTTAATACAGCCATCTTCAAGACACTTAATCCAAAAGCTAATCTTCCTGCCTCTGTTTTGACTCTTTTTTTTCCTCATAATAAAAACATGCTCTAGGATGGCTTCTCAGGAAAACTTTTAAAAGCTGCCCTGCGCAAATCCATAAGCACAAAATGAAAATCAGATAAATCAAAAATATTTCCCTTGATATGAATCATTGCCTTCTTTCCATCTTGGTCATGGGAATAAACTAAGAAATCAACTATGCACGTTTCTCCTTTTTGTGTCCACCTTTCCCTCTCCTCTTCCATCAATCATCTGATATTCTATGAATCTGTATTCAGTAGGTCATCAACTCTGTTAGAAGTTGAGGGCACAGAGACAGTGAGGTTCATGGTGTCAAGAGACTGGCTAAACTATAAAATAATAGAGCAATACATTTACATAAGTGGGTGAAATTAAATTTTTTAGTGCAATGGGGTAAAGATAAAAATGCATTATTCTATGTCAGTGTATCAAAGATAATTTGAAGATAGAAAATTGGCCTTGTCAAATCAGCAGATATTTATTTCTCAAAGGGGCTCAACACATGGAGCAGAAAAGAAATTCAGCAAGGGTTAAAAACAAAGTTAATGATTTTTGAGAGGGCTTGATATGTTTGGAGTTTTCTAAACAGCTATAAATGACATTATGATGAGATGCAAGGATTAGAGATGGGGAGAGGTATTAGAGGTAAGGCTAAAGAAGCAAAGATAGAGAGGTTTACATACCATGTGAGTTTAGAATGTATCAAAATAAAATAAGGAATTATTTCAGTAATCCTTAAAAAAAGAGTGAAAATCCTATCCTTCAGCAAATTTTGCCATGTAACAAACCATCACTATACTTAGTGACTTTAAAACAATAAATGCTTATCATTTTTCAGATTTTCTATGCCCTTTAGACTATTCTGATCTGGTCTAATTCAACTGATCCATATGGCTAATGCAGTTCAGCTGGAGCTGGTTGGCCTAAAATAGACTCACTTGTATGGCTGATAAAAGGCTAAATGTCAGTTGTGGTAAAACAGTGACTTGGCCATGTATCTTTTCCATTCAAATGGCTAGTCCAAGCCTTTTCTCATGATAGAAATCTCAGATTAGCAAGATAAGGCAAGTCCCAATGCAAAACTACTTATTAGGTATCTACATACATTACACTTTTCCATTAGCCAAATAAATTCACATAGCCAAGATCAGAATCTGTGTGGGAAGGGATTAGCCAGGAGTATGGATAAAGAACTAGTGGAATAATTATGGTCTTTTATTAAAGACAAACCAACATTGCAAGGAACCAAACATAAGCATAGAATGCCATGCAATATTTATAAGTAATTTATTACTAATTAATTGACCGGAATCACAATATACACTATCCTTTGTCCTTGCAGATATAGAAACTGCCCTTAACAGTTATAGGGTAGGGTAGAGGCCAGAATACAAATGTAGGTTTATATAACATATATATAAATATTTTAAAGTTATAAGTCAAGCTAAGGAGTATTAAATAAAATACAGGCTAATTCCTCCTCTGAAAGATGTACATTCATAATGACCTGAAAAACCAAGTTCAAAGTTCTGCGACGACTTGGATGTTCTTACTGTAATATGCAGGCCATGGAGAGTCCCAGCCCTGGTACTATAAGAACTTTCACATCCATGCATTTGTTTATCAGAGAGCATATTTCCAAGTTTTTGTCTCCAGACACCAAAAAGTCACATTTTGGGCCTACAAGTTCTGGCCAACTGTGGTATGGTCCATCCTCTGGAGAATCAAAATTGAGAAAAGAACTTTGCAATCCCTGTAGGTAGACTTAGAGCCATTTAGGCAGGGAATCTGGAGTGGAAGACACAATCTAGAAATTGGGGCATGGCCTCTGACCCAGGCACACTTCATGCCCCTTAGATAAGGGTGAAGTGAGAGAAAACAGGACTACAACAGAGAACCTGTTTCAGTAGAATGGTGGTCATTTCAAGTGAGACAATAGGAATAACTTTAAATTCTATTTTTATGATTATAAAAACTGATCTGAAACCTGGACAATTCTGACTGGGGACTGGATCACTGAGTAAGTTCTCTGAGAGAAGCTGTTTGTGTCCATGACCCCATGGACAGATCATGAACATGCACCACTGTCTCCTTTCCTTTACACCTATTAAACCACAAAATCTTGCTTTTGCAGCACTCCTGCTACTAAAACAGCTCTGGCATCAATGATACTTTTATCATGTAAACCAGCGGAAATATCTCAGAACATACCTCATAGGCAATAACAATGTTTCTGGTGGTCTATTAATCAATTATTTCTTCCTGCTTTCTTGCAAAAGTGGACACATGATGCAAGGTGGCCAGCTGATATATTTTTTCTTCTTGGTGTAGTGATATGACCCAAGCAGAACTAAGCAGAGTCCTTTTCCAGAATCTACATGGATGCTGGGAGAGAAAGCATCTCTGGAATAAAAGATGAGCTCGGGACTTCCTAGAAAAAAAAGACAAATTGAGTGAGAGGCAGAGAGAAATAAAAAGAGAGAAAAAATGAAAGAGAAGCAGATAAAATAACTCCTGATAACATGTCTCTAAACCCTAGAGACAGCCGAGATTGATCTCATCAGCCATCACCCTGGAAGTCCAAGAAATATGAAAAGATAAATAAATGCATTAATGCAGCTATTTATCACTTTAATTGGTTTAAATTATATTGTGTCCTTCATAACTAAATTTCTAACTGTCCTGTGGTATACAGCACTCTTGAATATCCTGTATTTTAACTCTCTCTTTCCTACACTTCCAAGAAATTTCTCTCCAGTTTTCCCTCCTGCACTTCAATATTAAATTTATTGATTTCTTTCTTTATCTGCCGCTCAAATGTTAATATATCTTAGCTCTTGTTTGTTTCATTTAATAGTCTCTCCCTGGATAAGGACCAAATCCATTGTTTACTCCTCTTTTGTATCACTAATGTTCAAACCAGATATTTAAATACAGGAAACAGATTAAAATTCACAGTGTCTTATTGTGATTCAGTTCTGTAATTGGTCTTACACATCTACTTCCTCAAATTCCCATCCATTAATCGTATACTTCTGGTACACACCTTAACTGCTTTGAACCTACTTTCACACTTTGAGTTTTTGTTTCTCAATTTTGTTTCTCTGTTCTCTTTTACCACTACAATTCCTGCTAATCTTGAAGGAGATAATCTGATTTTTAAAAGCATCCCCCAGCTCGTATCCTAGTATCATCAGGAAATACATAAAATTTTACTCCCAGGAGAGCAAGAAGATCCACCATCTAGGTTAAAGGTTCTCAACATTTGGCAGGCATGTGAGGGCCTCAAAGAGCCTATTAACACAGAATATTGAGCCCCATTCACAGAATTTCTGACTCAATAGCTCTGTATGGGACCTGAGAACCTGAAAAGTTCACAAAAAATGTTGATGTTGCTGGTGTGGGCCATAGGAATAATTCTGATCTAGTCCATGAGGATGTTATTTTCATTATTTCAAAACTTTGTATTATGTACTCCTCTAGGGGGGTGGGGGTGGAAGAGCCTGACTTAATCCTAACCAATAGAATATGGCAAAAGTAATGGAATATTACTCTCACAACTGTATTATAATATATAAGAGCCTATAATTTAGCTGACAGGAAACAGACAAATTCTCCCAATGGTCTTTAAGAAAGAAGAATCTATGTTGTGACTATGAACTGCCTATACAAAGGTATGTGTCACAGTAAGTGTGGCTCCTAAGACTTGAAGGCACCATCTAGCTGATAGCCAATGGGAAGCTGTGATCCTCAGCCATATACCCACTAGGAAAAGAGTTCTGTTAACCATCTAAATGTGCTTGAAATTGTTTTTTTTTTCCCAGTTAACTATGCAGATGAAGTCATCCCAGCCTTCACCTTCCTTAAAGACTTGTGAGGCTAAGCTAGGGACCTTAATAAGTCATGTCTGTACCCCTGACTCATGGGAACTGAGATTATAAATGTGTGTTGCTTGAAGCTGCTAAATTTGTGATAGTTTGTGTTGAGTACTATAGCTTCTAGAAATATATCCCCAGCATCAAACTCTCCAAAGCTCCCTTTGCTTAGAAAATACAATTCAAACACCTTAGCTAGGTGGGCATTATAAAGCTTTTTATGAAAGGTGTTCTGTTTCCTTCTGTGATCTCAAGGCTTAAATTGTTGTCCCTCATACTAGTACCAAGCTATTCCAACTCCCTTGTCAAATCCAGAACATGCTCTATGTTAGAAATTTTGAACAATTTTTCACTGAATAGTTACCATTTTATGCCCACTCCTATCCCTTTCAAAATTCACTCCTGATGTTGTCATCTTCTACAAACCTTTTGTGACACCACCTATTGACCCAACTCCTGAATCTAAGTAATTATTTATATATATTTTTCATTTTCTAAAGTTTTATTGAAATATAGTTGATTTACAATGTTTCTACACTTTCTGCTGTACAACAAAATTATTCAGTTATGCATATACACAATGTCCATTCTCTAAGATTCTTTCCCAACATAGATCACCAGAGAATATTAGGTACAGTTCTCTGTGCTATATAGCAGGTCTCTGATGGTCAATCATTCCATTTACTACACTGTGGCTATGCTAATCTCTAGTCTTTGCCTCTATGCAACATGGGTTTACCTCTAATTTTTCAGTTACCATACTGTCTTGCAAAGTCAGCTTGCTTTTTTTAATCACCACACGTAGGCCTCAGCAACTAGAAAGCAAGAGATTTTCCTTTAGTTTATCCTTTTCCATGGAGGCCTATCAAGCTGTAACCATTCAACGGTTCAACCAAGAGCAATACTTTGCTAGAGAATCACATGCATTTCTTAGAGCTTTTTTTTTAATTAAGGTATAGTTGATTTGCAGTGTTGTGCCAGTTTCTACTCTACAACATAGTGATCTAGTTTTACCTATATCTATATCTATCTATCTATCTATCTATCTATCTATCTATCTATCTATCATCTATATGTATGTATATATCACTTATCTCATACTATTTTCCATCATGTTCTATCCCAAGAGACTGGATATAGTGCCTTTTCTGTAGAATAGAAACTCATTGCTTATCCATTCTAAATGTAATAGTTTGCATCTACAAACCCCAGAATTACAGCTGATTCCTCTCCCTTCCTTTCTTCCCCTCAGCAACCACAAGTCTGTTCTCTGTTTTTTAAGGTAATTGTTCACTAAGATTCCATTAATGCAAAAAGGTAGAATTCTTGGTAGAGGAAAAAGATGTAAAAAATAGATGAAATACTATCTGAAATCATGATATGGCAATCTCTTAACAGGGATGGGAAATAAAGAGAAATAGGAGGTCTTTGTTTAGTCATGGCAAGTAAGCCAAGGACTGAGTTACATTTGTATTTTCTGGGCACTGCACAAAGACACTTTAAAATATGCTGTTTCACACTGAGCTATTGCCACAAATTCAAGTTCTATATAGTTCTACAGAGATATACACTTTGAATTAATCAACTGTTGTCATTTCTTTGAAGGAAGATATTTAATGAAATTACTATGTAAATAGATAATTATACACTTTGCGATAACCTAATTTTAAGTGTGCTACACAGTGAAAACTATATAGGGCTTTTAAAAAAATCAGTGGTCTATCATGGTTTCTATTTCATTAAAAACAAATATCATTCCTTTATAGTTTTTCCTCACTTTTCTGGGAAATTAGTTTTAAAAGATTGCATAGCATTCAGATTTATATTTAGAGACCCCACATGAGGAAAGCTTTTCATTCCTTCTACTGCTCTTCTCCTCAAGATATATATTCTCCTTACAGTATCTTTCAATGTAATAATCACTTTGAATTCTTTATTTTTCCCCTTCTATTATTCTACACCAGAGTTAAAGGTTAATTTTCTGTGACAATCTTAGTAAATACAATTTGTAATACATAAACAATTACACAGGGATTATAATAATTAGGTACAATTCCATTAAAGTCAGGTAATATGGTGCTTATTATTTAAAAAAGGTCTATTATTCTCAGTAAGTCAAACCTGTGTGTTTTTTGGATAAGAAAACCACAATAACTCTTTCACTAGCGATACCTACAGACCTTTCAAACCTCCTTTCTTATAAAAATAATTGCAAAACATAAGGAGAAAGGGATCACATAGCTTGTGTTAACCTGATAACACTCTTATGGGTTGAAATATGTTCTCCTAAAATCCATATATGGAAGCCCTGACACCCAATAATTCAGAAAGTGACTATCTGAGGTAGGGACTTTAAAGAGATTATTAAATTAGAACGAGGTTATTAAAATTGGTTTTAATCCAATCTGACTTCTGTCTTTACAAGAAGAAGAAACTAGGACCAACAGCAAGACACCAGCAATGGACATGTACAGAGCACATGTCTTGTGGGGACACTGCCAGAGGTGACTGTCTGTAAGCCAAGAAGAGAGGCCTCAAAAGAAACTAAATCTTTCAGCTCTCTGATCTAGAACTTCCAGCCTCCAGAAGTGTGAAAAAAATAAATTTTTGTATAGTCACCCAGTCTGTGGTATTTTGTTATGGCTACACTCACTGACTAATACACTCCTAGCTTACAAAGGGCATGATGAAAACCATCTTAAAATAGAAAAAAAAAATTAACACAGTTCTCACCTTTTAAAAAATGAAAAAAAACTGCTGATGCTATAAATATTTCTCAGAAGAGATTTTATAAATGATACATAAAATTAGATCTATTTTTATTATTGTTAGTACTGTCTCTCTCTCTCTCTCTCTCTCTCTCTCTCTCTCTCTCTCTCTCTCTCTCTACCTTAATACAAATATGCTCTGTCCTCTTTCTCACAGAAACACTAACTTGAGTGTATTACACTAAAACTAGGGGAAAATAACTGCATTTAATATATCTCTAAAGTATTTAGCATGAAATAATAAAATATGAAATATGAGAATAGACTTTCATTTTTAAACATCTGCCAGAATATTGAAACAAAAATGGAGGGTGTAAGTTGGGAAAATTTTTAAAGTGTTTTATTAAATGTTGTAAAGACAACTTGATATTTTATCTCCACAATTAAATAATGAGCTCCAGGCTGAGTAAAACTGAAGTATTTTCTGTCTTATAAACAAGTATTAAATTTAACAGCTGAAAGATTTCTTTATCTCCCAACCTGTATTATGACTGGCATTATTTAATTAATGAAAAATACATGATTCTTGGTAATGCTACTGCATGCATTCTCTTAGGTTGATGATTGAATTCAAAAATGTGTAATTGTCCAGATAAACAAAATAAGCATATTGTTATCTACTAATACACTGCAAGCCTAAAGCCTTTTGTTGAACTCTTTATACCTTATGAATGAAAAAAAGATCATTATGACTTTTTCTTATTCTATTCTTGATACAAAGAAACAGTATTTTATGATCATTATTATATAACAAGATACTTGTTCTATACAAAATTTAATTCCACCATTCACAGATCATTTTTAAGGTACTTAGGCTACTATGGTAGCAGATATTATATCGTGAAGTCATTGAACATTATAACTGCTGACAAGCTAGTAGAAAATTGAAAGACAATTTTCAATACTATGCTCCAACTAAATGCCAGTTTAGAAACTAAATATAAATCTTAGATTCTGTTTGCACTTTAAAAATGACATTCCAAAGTTTAATAGTAGAATGAAATTATCTGTAAGTTTCACATTCTCATGTTGAGGCTTATATAAAATTTGTTCAAAAAGAATGGGCACTGTTGCTTAAAATGCAAAAAAAAAAGATAAAGAAAAAATAATTCTAAACCTCATATCCACATAATACAACTTTTAGGTAAGAAAAATGTTTGGAACACCAAATTGCCAGTCTTTAGGGTAACTAGGCACAGATGGTAAGACAAAACTATAGCTTCTACTTCTAGGAAGAGATGGCCTGTACTCACTGTACATAATCTTAAGTGATGTGTTTAACATTTATGTAAATTTAACTGTGTGCCATCAGGTGCTGTGCTACTTGCTACAGAATGCCAAAACCCAGGCACCAAAATAAAAGAAGTCACAAACAACTGGGGAGGAAGCAGAGAAAGGAGTGACAACCCATTTAGGAAAGAGAGAGGTAAGGAATGCTATGGAAGGTCATAGGAAAAGAATCACCGCTGATAATATGTGTAATTGGGAGGGGTAAGTGTTGGTTTCTTGCATGAGATACCATGTATAAAAACTTTAGAAAATGAATAGAAAGTTGACTAGACAGAGAATCATGTACAAAGGCAAAGAAGTTTACATATTATGGCATACAAGCTGCTAATTAGAATGGCAAAAAGGAGAGACAAATAGTCAATGGGAGAAATTTTAAAGGGATTTATTTGTGAAATCTACAAAAACGCAAAAAAAGGTAGGGTGCTTTATGGTTGGGTAGTATCGCTCAGGGTTGAAATCATGAATCCTATACTAAGGAAATTCTGCATTCTAATACTAATTGAAAAAGTTACTTCTTTTTGTATTTGGCATGCTTTCCTATAAAATGGTAATAGTAAAATTTATCTCATAGCTTAGTTATGGTGAAAAATTAAATCAATTTATATAGATGGAGTGGACAGAATTTTTCATTCTCACAGAATTCATTATGGAAGCACTAACTCTACTTTTGGAAGTAACCAGTTAGGTTTAAATGAGGTCTTAAGAGTAGAGCCCTGATCTGATAGTCTTCTCCTGAGAACATGCACCATAAAGCTCTCTCTTTCCTTTCTCCAGGTGCACATCAAAGTATGGTCATGTGACAATGTGGAAGCAAGGTGGCTTGTCTGCAAAGTAGGAACAGAGCCAAACCAGAAATTGTCTTGGCTAAAATCCTGATAGTAGACTTCTAAGCAAAATGAATATTTGTTGTTTAGGTCACCCAGGTGAAGGTATTTTGTTATACCAGCTCATACAGACTAATATAATAAGTCAAAGGCAACTCATAGGGGCTGGCATAGGTCAGAACTCAGTAAACTGAATCAATGCCTACGATAGCACAATCCAGTTTTATCTACAGAAAAATAAGCCTAAAATAAAGATAAAGAATGATTCAGAAAGACACAAAGCAAAAGGTGACAAGAACACCTCATGGTTGTAAATGAGAATTGAAACCTTGGACAGAAGAGTGGGGTGGGGTGATTAGTTGGAGAGATTTGAAAGCTATTAAAAGTGGCATTAAAATCTGATGAGAAGTTATTTGTAAGAAATGAGAAAGCAAATTGAAAGATAGTTTCCAAGTGTATACAGATGTTACTTATAGAGGGAATGTTAAAAGAAGTAATTATGGGAGGAAACATTGAAATCAGCCTTTGAACTTTTAAATTTTAAAATGTTGCTTTCGAGCAACACCTAATCTGGGATAAAATTTTGGGCTTAAACCAAATTCTTCCAGACTTCCTGAATTAACATTTTCTTTATTACCCATAGAAAATGGTAAGAGACCTCATGTCATATAACCGTAAAAGTCAAAATTTTCCCAAAGGAGTTGCTATTGTGCTTCAGCAAGTTAAAAACCTGACATAGTGTCCATGAGGGTGTGGGTTCAGTCTGTGACCTTTTTCCGTGGGTTAAGGATCTGGCATTGCCACAAGCTGTGGTATAGATTGCAGATGCAACTTGGATCCAGTGTTGCTGTACTGTGGTGTAGGTCAGCAGCTGCAGTTCTGATTCAGCCCCTAGGCCAGAAACTTCCATATGCCACAGGTATTGCCTCAAAAAATAGAAAAAAAAAAAGCAAAACAGAACAAAAGAAAAAAACCTTCCCTAAATTGCTGTGGTATTTAAATGGATTAACTTTTAAGAAAAAAAAATGTATTGAGGAAGCAGGATCAAGATGCTGGGGGAGTAAGATGTGGCACTCAATTTCTCCCACAAACTCATCCCCCCCCCAAAAAAAAATCTGCATGTAGAACGGTTGGCACAGAACATCTACTGAACACTGACAGAAGACCTTAAACCTCCAAAACTGGCAAGAAACCCTCTACACAACTGGATAGAAAAAAATAGAGAGAGGTGAGGAAAAAAAAGGGTTCAGATTGGGACCAGTACTCCTGAGAAGGAGCTGTGAAAGAGTAAAGGAACCATCACCACGGGATGGCACAGTCCTGGAGGGGGAACCTCAAAGTCTCAGAGAAAAGCAAAGAAGTGGGACTGAGTAGGGAAAAGCAGAAAGGAAGATGTACAGACCATTGGTACAAGTGTCCAGATACCAGAGCCTGAGACACTCAGGTGGGGACTAGGCACTGAGACTCGGGCTTCAGAGGTCAGTTCCAGGGAAAGGACTAGGGTTGGCTGTGTGGAAACAGATGGAGAGAGCTAGGCAGTGGTGTGCCACAGGCTGGGAAGAACAGTGTCACAGCCAAAGGAGCATGGGAGTAGGCTTGAGCCACAGGAGATTCATGGCACCATTGGTGGGGAGGGCAAGAAGAGGAGAGGTGGAACCTCCATAGGAATATCTTTCTCTGTGCATATACCATCTCGGATAGTGAGGTGTCTCTTGCATGGGCTATGGGCAGTGGGGAAAAACAGCACAGCCTTCTCAGGCTCCAGAGGTGAGCATGACCTGCCATATCTAGAGAGTGAACAGGCATCATCTATAGCTCCAAGCACCTCTCAGTTTGATGCAGAGGAGGGCACTGAAAATGAGCACCACCTGTTGGCCTCCGGATGCTGCATACACCTTCCTCAGGCTCACAGCCACTTCCCAGGGCCTGGCAACCAGAAGCAGCCTAAGCCACATAACCAGAAGTCCTGGCCAATGTCAGAGCCTAGCAACCAGGCACTGGCTACTGATTTTGCACATTGCCTCCATTTTCCAGGAAGCAAGTTCAGGCCTTAAACAAGCATATCCCATATCAAGGGGATGACAGCCTGTGCATATGGAGGAAAGAAACAGCAATCATCCAAACCAAAAGCAGCCTTCATGCCAAAAAACAAAGTAAGCCATCACAAACTACCCAGGAGCACCCTTGCATATATATAGCCCTACAAGTCTACAGTTGTTTCCCCTAAACTCACAAAATAAAACATAAATGTAATGAAGAAGCTCAGGGACCATTCCCACTTAAAAGAACAGAATTCCCTTGAAGGAGTAAAGAATGAAACAGTCCTCCGCCATGTAACAGACACCAAGTTCCAAAAAGGGGATAGTGAATACACTGAAGAAATTAAGAGAGGATATGAATAGTAATGCAGATTACTTTAGAGAGGAATGAGAAAAGATAAGTAACAGCTGGGAAAAATTAGAAAATTAATTTGTAGAATCACAAGCTGAATTAAGGCATTGAAGAGCAGAATGAATTATGCAGAGGAGTGAATAAGTGACTTCAAGATAGAATAATGGAAATCCACCCAATCAGGACATGAGAAAGAAAAATAAATTAGAAAATGAAAGCACTATAAGAGATCTATGGGATAATATAAAGCAGGCCAATTTACACATAATAGGGATTCTAAAAGGAGAAGAAAACAAAAAGGGGATTGAGAATATATTTGAAGATATGGCTGAAAACTTTCAAAACTAAAGGTAACAAATATCAAAATACAGGAAGCACGGAGGGCCCAAACAAGTTGAACAGAAACAGACCCACAACAAGGCATATTATAATAAAAATGGCAAAAGTTAAAGATAAGGAGAGCATTCTAAAGGCTGCAAGAGAAAAACAAATAATTAACAGAAAGGAAACCCCATAATGTTATCAGTTGATTTCTCTATAGAAATATTACAGACCAGAAGTGAGTGGCAAGATATATTCAAATTTCTAAAAGGGAAAAATTTGCAGCCTAGAATATTCTACCCTGCAAGATTATCATTTAAAATAGAAGGAGAAAGTAAAAAATTTCTCCAACAAAGAAAAACTAAAAGAATAAAAGAATACTAAATCCATTCTCAAAGAAATGCTGAAAGTTGTCCTCTAAACAGGAAAGAAGTAAAAAGATAAAGGATGGAGGAAATTCCAATTAGAAAGTAATCAGTTAAGTAAGCTGGTATATTGATCTAAAAGGAAAAAAAAAGCTATTTGAAAAAGTGAAGAGAAACAAGGAACAACAAAATAATAAACAGGAGAAGTAAAAAAGGAGATCAAAATTTAAAAAATGTATTGGAGGAAGGTAAGAAAATCTAGATCTAGGTTTCTTTTTTCTTAGAATGTATTTGAGCCTATATGACTATCAGACTAAAACAAGCAGATATAGGAAGGGATTAACATACCTGAAAAGGGGGGTAACAACAAATCAAAACTGAATAATACATTCACAAAAACTAAAAAGAAGAGTACACCAGCATAAAATAAAAGGAAATCATCCAACACAATAAAGAAAGGAACAAAGGAGAAACAACGAAACAACAGGAAAAAGAAGGATTTAAATTGCAATGAATATATATTTATAAATAATTACCTTAAGTGTCAGTGTAATGAATGCTCCAATCTAATCACATAGAGTGGCAGACTGTATAAAAAACAAGAGCCTAGAATGTGCTGCATACAAGAGACTCACCTTTAGGGCACAGGACACATATAAATTGAAAGTACTGAAAGTCCTAGCCACAATAATCATACATACAGAATAAATAACAGGTATCCAAATTGGAAAAGAAGAGGTAAAACTGTCACTCTATGCAGATGATATGATACTATATATAGATACCATAACTCCACACAAAAACTACTCAAAATGATCAATGAATCCAGCTAAGTAACAGTATAAAAGATTAACATTCAGAAATTGGTTGCATTTATGTATAGTAAAAATGAAATATTAGAAAAGGAATATAAAAATACAATACCTTTTAAAATTGCACCTCCAAAAATTAAATAACTAGGAATAAACCTGATGAAGGAGGTGAAAGACTTATATCCTAAGAAATATAAAAAATTAATCATGGAAATCAAAGGGGATTCAAAGAAATGGAAAGATATTCCATGCTCCTGGATTGGAACAAGGAACATTGTTAAAATGGCCATACTATCCAAAGCAATCTACAGATTCAATGTAATCCCTATCAAATTACACATGACATTTTTCACAGAGCTAGAACAAACAATCAAAAAATTTGTATGGAACCATAAAAGACCAGAATTGCCAAAACAATCTTGAGAAACGAAAAACAAGAAGGAGGCCTAACTCTCCCAGACTTCAGGCAATATAACAAAGCTACAATAATCAAGACAGTATGGTACTAGTACCAAAAGAGACACAGAGACCAATGGAAAAAAATAGAGAAAGCAGAAATAAGCATAGACACCTGTGGTCAATTACTTTTCAAAAAATGGCAAGAATATAAAATGAGAAAAAGACAGTCACTTCAGCAAGTGCTGCTGAAAAAAACTGGACAGCCAATGTAAATCAGTGGAACCGGAACACACCCTCACACTAGGCACAAAAATATACTCAAAATGGCTTAAAGACATATGTAAGACCATCCACCATCAAACTCCTAGAAGAGATATAGGTAAAACATTCTCTGACATCAACCATACAAATGTTTTCTTAGGTCAGTCTCCCAAGGGAACAGAAATAAAAAGATAAATAAACTAGTGAAGTGTAATCAAACTGACAACTTTTGCACAGGAAATAATAATAATAAAAGACAACCTATGGAATGGGAGAAAATATTTTCAAATGATGCAACTGACGAGGACATAATCTCTAAAATATACAAACAATTTATACAACTCATGAGCAATAAATAAATAAATAAATAAACCCAATTAAAAAATGGGCAGAAGACCTGAATAGACATTTCTCCAAAGAAGACTTACAGATAGCTAACAGGGTCATAATATAATGCTTAGCATCACTAATTATTAGAGAAATGCAAATCAGAAGTACTATGAGGTACCACCTCACATCAGTCAAAGTGGCCATCATTAGCAAGACAGCAAATAACAAGTGCTTGAGAGGATGTGGAGAAAAGGGCACACTCCTTCACTGTTGGTGGGAAGGTAAATTGATACAACCACTATGGAAACAGTACAGAGATACCTAGGAATACTAAATATCAAACTACCATATGAGTGGGACCCAGTAATCCCACTCCTGGGCACATATCCAGACAATACTTTTAAAAAGATACATTCACCCATACGTCCATTGCAACACTACTTGCAATAGCCAAGACATGAAAACAACTTAAATGCCCATCAACAGATGACTGGATTAAGAAGTGGTATATATACACAATGCAATACTACTCAGCCATAAAAAATAACAACTTAATGCCATTTGCAGCAGCATGGGTGGAACTGGAGACCCTTATGCGAAGTGACATCAGTCAGAAAGAGAAAGGCAAATATCATAAGGTATCACTTACATCTGGAATCTAATAAAAGGCACAAAAAAAAACTTATCTACAGAAAAGAAACAAACTCATAGACTTGGAGAACAGGCTTGTGATTCCCAAGGGGAAAGCGGAGGGAGTGGGATGGACTGGGAGTTTGGGGTTATATATGCAAACTATTGAGTTTGGAGTGGATAAGCAATGAGATCCTGCTGTACAGCACAGAGTATCTTGTCACTTTTGATGGAACATGATGGAGGAAAATGTGTGAAAAACAAGTATATGACTGGGCCACTTTGTTGTACATTAGAAAGTGATGGAAGTTTACAAGTCAACTATAATAGTAAATGATAAAAAGTTTAGAATAAATTAAAACTAAATAATAAATAAAAGAAAAAGAAAGTGAAGAGATGGAAAAAGATATGTCATGTGAATGGAAAAGACAGGAAAGCAGGAGTAGCAATACTCATATCAGACATAATAGACTTTAAAACAAAGGTCATAAAGAAAGATAAAGAAGGACACTATTTAATAATAAAAGGATCATTTCAAGAAGAGGATATTACATTTGTCAATATATATGCCTTAATATAGAAGCACACAAACACATACAACAAATACTAGCAGACAAAAAAGGAGAAACTGATGGGAATACAATAACAGTGGCAGATTTTAGCACCTCACTCACATCGATGGACAGATCCTCTAGACAGGAAATCAATAAGGCAATAGATATCCTAAATGACACAATGGAAGAATTAGACTTGTTGATATTTTCAGGGAATTACATAAAGAAAATTCAGAATATACATTCTTTTCAAGTGCAAATGAAATGGTCTCAAGGACTTAAAACACACTTGGACATGAAACTAACCTCAACCAATATAAGAGTATGGAATGTTTTTCAAGCATCTTCTCTTACTACAGTACAAGAAACTAGAAATCAACCATAGGAAAAGAAATGAGGAAAAACCAGAGATTAAAACTACATAGAGACAAAAAGACATATGACTCAAAAAAAAATGGGAAAATAAAAACATACCTCAAGACAAATGACATTGAAAACACAATCATTCAAAAATCTATGGGATGCCACAAAAGCAGTTCTTACAGGGAAGTTCATGGTGATACAGACCTTCCACCAAAAAAAGGATAAATCTTAAATCAACCACTTAACCTACAAGCAAAAATAATTAGAAAAAAAGAGGAACAAACAAAACCTGAAGTCAACAGAAGGAAGGAAATAATAAAGACCAGAGAGGAAGTCAGTAAATAGAGACTGAAGAAACAATAGAAAAAAAATCAATAAAACAAAAAACTCTTTCTTTGAAAGGGTAAACAAATTGACAAACCTCTGGCCAGATTAACCAAGAAGAAGAGACAGAAAACCCAAATAAACAAGATAAGAAGTGAGAAATGAGGTGCTCCCATTGTGGTTCAGCAGTAATGAATCTGAAGAGTATACATGAGGATGCGGATTTGATCCCTGGCCTTGCTCAGTGGGTTAAGGACCTGGCATTGCAATGCACTGTGGTGTAGTTTAGAGATTTGCCTCAGATCTGGTGTTGCTGTGGCTGCAACATAGCCTGGGTACTTCCAAATACTTTGGGTGTGGCACTAAAAAGAAAAAAAAATGAAAAAGAAATAAAAAATAAGAAGTCTTGGGAGATTGGATTAAGATGGCTGAATAGAAGGAGTGGAGCTCAATTTCTCTCATAAAAACAACAAAATTACAACCAAATACTGAGCAACCTTCAACCAAATGGACTGGAAACTTTCAAAAAGATATTCTACTCCAGAAGACAAAGGGGAGACCACATCAAGAGGTAGGAGGGGTGATTATGTGATATAAGCAACCCCATTCCTCCTGGGTGGGAAGACCTACAGACTGGAAAGTAACTGTAAAAAAGATACTCACCTACAGGACTGAGAGTTCTGAATCCCAGGTCAAATCCCCATGCCTGGGGATCTGGCACAGGGAGAAAGAGCTCCCAGAGCATCTGGAATTGAAGGCCAGTGGAGCTTGTATATAGGAGCTCCATGGGACTGGGGGAAATGGAAACCCCATTCTTGAAAGGTGCACACAGATTTTCACGTGCACTGGGTCCCAGGGCAAAGCGAAAGCTCCATAGGAATCTGGGTTGGACCCGACTGCAATTCTTGCAGGATCTCTTGGGAAAACAGGGGTGACTCTGGCTTTTTGTGGGGGAAGGATATTGGAGGCACAACTCTTGGGGACATTCATCAGCCTGCATTTCTCTGAAGGCAGCTATTTTGGGAAAATCTGGCCCCTCCCATAAGCACTGAGAAGCCCCAAGCCAAACAATAATCCAGGTGGAATCACAGCACCACCCATCAGTAAAAAGGCTGCCTAAAGACCCCATAGGCACACACCTGCCTTAAATCTCATCCAAAGACAAAGTCCCACCCTCCAGAGGGATAGGAATCAGCCCCACCTAACAGTGGGCAGGCACTAGTTGCTCCCATCAGGAAGACTACAGCAAGTCCCCCATACCAACTTCAGCCACAAGGGAGGCAAACACCAGAAGTAAGAGAGGCTACAACTCTATTGTCTGCAAAAAGGTCACCACACCAAAAACCTACAAAAATGAAAAGACAGAGAACTGTAACTCAGATAAGGGAGAAAGAAAAAAAAACAGAAAAACAGCTTAGTGATGAGATTACCAGCTTCCTGGAAAAAGACTTCAGACCATTGATGCTGAAGATAATGCAAGACATTGGAAATAAAGTGGAGGCAAAGACTGACAATTTGTAGGAAACACTGAGCAAAGAAATACAAGATATAAAACTTAAGCAGGAAGAGATGAAAAATACAACTGAAATAAAAAATTCATTAGAAGCAGCCAACAGTAGAATACAGGAGCCAGAAAAATGAATAAGCGAGGTGGTGGACAGATTAGTGGAAATCACTAATCTGGAACAGAAGAGAGATAAAAACTGAAAGGAAATGAGAAGAGTCTCAGAGAACTCTGGAATAATGTTAAACGCACTGACATCTATATTATAGGGGTGCCAGAGGGAGAAGAGAGAGAGAAGGGGACAGAAAATATATTCAAAGAGATAATAGCTGAAAATTTCCCTAACATGGGAAAGAAACCACTCACTCAAATCTAGGAGGTGCAACATGTACCATATAAATAAACCCAAGGAGGACCACCCAGAGGTAGATTTAATAAAATGACCAAAATTCAAGACAAAGAGAAACTATTGAAAGCAGCTAGGGAAAAGAAACAAATGACATACAAGGGAACCCCGATAAGGTTATCAGCATATTTTTCCACACTTACATGTGGAATCTAAAAAAATGACACAATGAACTTCTTTGCAGAACAGATATTGACTCACAGACTTTGGAAAACTTACGGTTTCCAAATGAGATGAGTTGGGGGGATGCACTGAGAGTTTGGGACGGAAATGCTATAAAATTTGGTTGTAATGATTTTTGTACACCTATAAATGTAACAAAATTCAGTAAGTAATAAAACAATAAATCTCAATGTATACTGCAAAAATGCAAAAAAAACCCATAATGGAATTCTATGAAAAATGATATGACAACAAATTTGACAACTTAGGAGAAATGTATAACATTCTAGAGACATACAGCCAACCAAAACTGAATCAAGAACAAAGAGATCATTTAAACAGACCCATCACTAAAATACAAATCAAACAACATATAAAAAAGTTGATACACCATGACCAAGTGGGTTTCACACTATGTTCACAAGGATTGTTCAACATACACAAATCTATCAATGTCATACACCACATTAAAAAAAGAAAAGTGAAAAAACACATGATTATTTCAATAGATGCAGAAAAACCGTTTGACAAAATCCAACATACATTTATGAGAAAAACTCTTACCAAAGCAAGTGTAGAGGGGAACATACTTTAACATAATAAAAACCATACATTAAAAATCCATAACCACTATAATTCTTAATGGAGTAAAGCAGAAATCCTTCCCTAGAAAATCTGGAAAAAGACACCATTTTTATTCAACATAGTACTGGAAGTCCTAGCCACATCAGTAGGACATACAAAAGAAAATGTATCCAAATTGGAAGAGAAAAGGTAAAATTATCACTCTATACAGATGACATGATACTGTATGTAGAAAACCCTAAGGACTCCACATAAGAATTACTCAAACTGATCAATCAATTCAGCAAAGCAGAAGGATACAAGATTAACATTCAGAAATCAGTGTCATTTAATTACACTAAAATTGAAATATTAGAAAAGAAATATATAAGCACAATGCCTTTTAAATCACACCTCTGAAAATTAAATATATAAGAATAAATCTGACCAAGAAGGTGAAAAGCTTATATGCTGAGAACTCTAAAAAATTAATCAAGGAAATCAAAGAGGATTCGAAGAAATGGAAAGATATTTTATGCTACTGGATTGGAAGAATTAATATTGTTAAACAGCCATCCTCCAAAGCAATCTACAGATTTAATGCAATCCCTATCAAATTACTCATGACATTTTTCACGGAAGTAAAACAATCCAAACATTTATGTGGAATGACAAAAGACCCACAGTTGCCAAATCAATCTTGAGAGAAAAGAACCAAGCAGGAGTCAATTCTCCCAGACTACAGACAGTACTACAAAGCTACAGTAATCAAGACAATATGGTTATGGGACAAAAACTGACATACAGACCAATGGAAGAGAATAGAGATCCCAGAAATAAACCCCAATTCTTAAGGTCAATTAATCTTCAACAGAAGTATCAAGAATATAAAATGGGAAAAAAGTCTCTTCAGCAAATGCTTCTGAGAAAAATGGACAGCTGCATGTAAATCAATGAAACTAGAACACACCCTCACACCATGCACAAACTCCAAATGGCTTAAAGAGTTAAACCTAAGACACCTTAAGATTCCTAGAAGAGAACATAGGGAAACGTTCATACAAATATTTTCTTAGATTTTTCCCCCAAGACAATAGAAATAAAAACACAAATAAACCAATTGGAGCTAATCAAACTTACAAGATTTTGCACAGAAAATGAAACCATTAAAAAAATAGAGAACCTACGGAATGGGAGAAAAGAGTTTCAAACAATGCAACATACAAGGGCTTAATCTTCAAAATATACAAACAATTCATACAACTCAAGAGCAAAGAAATAAATGACCCAATTGAAAAACGGGCAGAAGATCTAAACAGACATTTTTCCAAAGAATACATATGAATGGCCAACAGACACAGAAAAAAATGCTTAACATCATTATTAGAGAAATGAAAATCAAAGCTGCAGTGGGGTACCACCGCACACCAGTCAGAATGGTTCTCATTAATTAAAGTGCAAATAATAAATGCTGGACAGCATGTGGAGAAAGGGAATCTGTCTACATTGTTAGTGCAAATGTAAATTGTTACAACCACTATGGAAATCAGTAAGATGATTCCTCAGAAAATGTACTACCATATGATCCAGCAATCGCACTCCTGGGCATATATGCAGACGAAATTTCGAAAAGATACACTCACCCCTAAGCTGATAGCAGCACTATTCACAACACCCAAGATATGGAAAAAACCTAAATGTCCATTAACAAATGACTGGATTAAGAAAATGTGGTACATATACACAATAGAATATTAATGCTAATCAGTCATAAAAAAGAATGCAATAAGGTAATTTACAGCAACATGGATGCAAATAGAGATTCTTACATTAAGTGAAGTATGTCAGAAACAGCAAGATACTGAATGATATCACTTATATATGGAATCTAAAATATAGCACAGAAGAACCTATCTATAGAACAGAAACAGACACACCGACATGGACAGCAAATTTTGGCTGCCAAGAGTTAGGGGAGGGAGTGGGATGGAATGGGAGTTCAGTGTTAATAGATGCATACTGTTACATTACAATAGATTGACAATGATGTCCTGCTGTACAACACAGGGAACTATGTCCAATCACTTGTGGTGGAACATGATGAAGATAATATGAGAAAGAGAGTGTGTACACATGTATGACTAGGTCACTGTGCTGTGCAGCAGAAATTGACAGAACAGTACAAATTAATTATAATGAAAATGTTTTAAATTCTAAAAAACTGTACTGTAATATAGTTGACTTATAAAGTTCTGTTAATCAGAGGTACAGCAAAGTAAATCAGCTATAACAGTTATTCATATACATATATCCTTTCCCTTTCAAATTGTTTTCCCATATAGGTTGATACACAGTATTGTAATTTCCCCATGCTATACAGTAGGTCCTTGTTATCTACCTATTTTGTATGTAGAAGTGTGTATATATAAACTCTATCCCCTATTTATACCCCCTATTTTTCCCTAAAGGGGCTAACTTTTGCATTTAAGGTTTCCCCCAAATTACATCTCCAAGTGCATCTGTGTGTGTGCTAAAATATTTAACATGAAATCTACCCTTTGAAGAAATCTTAAGTGCATAGTAGGATATTATTAACCATAGGAACAATGTTGAAAAGGATATTTCAAGAACTCATACTTCTTGCAAAATATAGGTCATCTTTCTAACATGGCAACCTCAATGTAGCCAGAACTTTCTTACATGTGAACAGCTTAGGGTTCTAAAACCCAGCTCCCAAGAGAGAAGGATTAAAGAAAGAAAGAAAGAAGTGAGAGAGTCAGGTGGAATCTGTGCAGCTGTATTGACTTGTGTGATCTAGCACAAGTCATGCAGTGTTGCTTCCACTGCATTCTATTTTCTAGACAATTTACCAAGGACATTCCATATTCAAAGGTAATTGAATTAGACTCCACTTCTTGAGTGTGGTAGACTAGATATTACTCTTCCCTCACAAAAAAAATATCCATATTCTAGCCTCAGAAAACTGTATATATATTACTTCACATGAATAACTGGACTTTGTAGATATGATTAAGGATCATGCAAAGGTAAGATTTTCCTGGATTATTCAAGTGGGATCATTGCAATCACAAAACTCCTTATAAGAGGGATCACAAGAATAAGAAATAGAGAAGGAGATATGGTGACAAAACAGAGGTCAAAGTGAGCCAAGATCACAAATCAAGGCAATGCTGTCTCTTAAAGCTAGAAAAGCCAAAGAAACACTCTCACCTAGAGCTACAGAAAACTGGAGCCCTGCCTTGATTTTCAACCCATTTTGCGACATATGACCACCAGAACTGTAACACAATAAATGTGTGTTGTTTTACGGCATTAACTTTGTGGTAAATTTGTCTTGGAGCAGTAATAGGAAATTAATATAAGGAGTATCAAAGAATTTGTAAACACATTTTAAAAATATCACATTCCTCATCTTTTTGGACTTGCTGAGTTCCTCAGATGAATTCCTTAAAAATCCTGTATTATATAGCTTCCATGTGCTAGCACTGGGTGAAATGTTAAGGATATGAAAATGCATTAAACATGATTCTTTCCCCCAGTATGTTCACAGACAGCTTTCATGGAAGGCCTTTTAGCACTGTAAAGGGCAATATAAATGTAACATATTCTGAGTCACTGGTGAAGTTTAATATGCGAACCAAGCATTCCTGAATTTACTAAATCAAATCAGAATCAATATTTCAACAGATGGGAACCATGCATACTTCCTGAGTAAATTACAAACAAATATAGAAGATAATTTAAAAATTAAATGTCAATTGGATTTGTAATCGATGTTTCAAAGTAAGAAAACTTGTTGGAACAAGTATACCTTGGTCAATCTCAGTGCAAAAGCTCTGTTAATGAGCCTCCGCTAAGCTAAGGCCCAGCCCCAAGGGATGAAAGGCGAAGTTGGTTCATTCTCTCACTGAACTTTTAACTGAGGAGGCTAACAAGATAGCCAACTGTGATTTAGACACATATTCAGTAGAAACTAGATAGAGATTGCTAATTTATTTTGTACAGGTCAGTGACCTGATTTCATTAAATGACAACTTATGGTTACCACAGATAAAATCATAAATACGAACTTCAGACCAAGAATTAAAAAAGAAAGAAAGAAATTCTAGAACTATCCTACTTACCAAGAAAAAAAAGATAAATACAAAATCTCTAATAAATAATAGAAATACAAAATCACTTGAGCAGAAATACCTATTTTTGTTATGATATTGACATCTTGAGTATTACAAACAAAAATCTAAAATGTGACCTGAATATGTAAATGAGTTCAGGAAAATAAAGATGAAATAAATGATATTTAGAGAACTACATCTACTTTAATTCTTGAAGAAAACTGACTATCCAAAGGATAATTATCTTAATGATTAGATGCTAGAAAACTACAAGTTATCAAGAAAATCTAAAGGAGTGATATTCAGTGGCCTGCCTGGATGTCTTGTGGAGCCTCTTTCCACAGGCACAGCTGCTGGCAGCTGGCTGGCATCTCAGACAGGCAGCTGGCAGGGGAGGATCAGGCTCTGCCAGCTGGCTCCAAAAAATTAAAATTAAGGAAAAAAAAACAACCTGAAGTGCACATGCATAACAATCAAGCCTTAATTCTGGGTGCCCGCCCTTCTTCTTCAGCTCTCAAGGAAACCGCACAGTGAGGCAGTTCCTCCTTCCCATCCCAGAGTCCCCATGCTGCTCTTCTGGTTTGAGCTTCCCTTTTCTGGAGGTTTTCTGTGTTCATTCATCCAAGCCACATTTCTTGAATCAGAGTGTATGCCAAGCAGTGTGCTAAGGTCTAAGGATGAAGATATACATATTAGTTACATTCCTAACTTCTAGAAATATGCATATTAATAAGGATTACGGAATGTTTTAAAAATACCCATAAATCACTGCAGAAATGGGGGAAGCATAGGCTTAGGGAAAATAGAAGAGAGCCCAGATGAAGATGATGAAAGACAATAATAATGTAGAAGCAGAAGACTCCTTAAGGATTTCTCAGCTGGTCAACCCAGAATCACTTGAGGAAAGAATATGATATAAATGGAATTAAAAAGTGGAAGTGGCATTTTAACATGTAAGTATAATATTATGATATATTCTGAGTTTCTATAACAAAGATAGCAAAAATTATAGAAGTTTTAAAATAACTTATTTCTCTCTCTCTTTTATAGTATGTTTCAGATGGCTATGCTAGTATGGCAGTGTTGCCATTCTCAAAATATAGCTTCATTTCTGTATCTGAAGAAGACGTTCCAGCTCCTGTTATCCTATCTGCATCTCAGGAAGAGGGAAAAAAAGGGTAAAATTCCTTTTCAAGGGGACAACATAGAGGTGGTTCATATAACCTCCATTCACAGTGAGCTCTGAATGAGGCTAAGAGACATAGTAGTTTGCTGATACCCTTGTGCCTACAAAAAGTCGAGTTCCATTGACAATGAAAAGAAAGAAGCAACATGAGTAGAATACTAGTCCCATTCAGAACAAATAGTAAAACCACATGAACACAGTTCTAATTGTTACTGCATAGTTTTATGATTTTGTCCTTGAATACTTTCATCCAAGATTTACATTCCCTGGGCTATTACAGAACTAGAATATGAATCATTTAATGAAAATAATACATACTAAAGATAAGTTAGGAACAAGACTTTGTAGGAAGGGTTGTGGTGATGAAATACACTTAGGTGTGCCATGATAAAGGTGTAATTTTAAAATATTATCATAAGAAATGGAAAGAGATGGACATACATTATTAGAGTCAATAGTGGAGCAGGTTGGTCAGCAGCCTTCCTGACAGATGCATGATATTTACTATAAAATAGCCCAGATAGTCATAAACCCTTTCTTGTGTCAAGTTGAGAAACCTCCACTGAAAATAAGTTTGCTCAACCTGCATTTTATCCCATCTCTCAATCTAGCCATCACTTCCTGATCTATGGGTGCCTCAAGGTAATACATTACTGCTAGAGAGTCACCATATATTCCATGCAGTCACATTTCACGCATAATGAAGATGGCAGTGAACTACAAAGATTTTATCAACTCAAACAGGAATACAAATGCTGTCTCAGGGCAATTTATGGCATATATTTTAGAATAGTAAGAAAAGGAGAAGTTTTTAGGTCAATTCATATGCCTTTAGGGAAAATTATGTCACTTAAAACCATTTTGAAAAGAGAAAATTTTCATTCTAATCATTTTTAAGATTCTTTCCTAGTTAAAACATTTATTTCTAACACACACCACAGAGCAGATGGTAGTATTGACAACTCATATAAAAACTCCTAGATTTTTTAGGTATAGATATTTTCTTTTAAAATATTTACTGATTGCCTATTGTGCACAAGGTACTTTGTTAAACACTGGAATACTAACTTGGGTAAGTCATTTATTTTAATTAGAATAATTTCACTGTAAGGATAAAAGACTTATACAAAGAAATCAGATTAATAAAGTGTGTTGTTAGAGGTAGGGAGGAAGAGTGCACACAAGTTCAGGACAAGTGTTGACAAGGGCTTACTGAAAACAAGTTGAGTAAGGTTTCTAGATTCAGAGAAATACTGGGGGTCTTAGCCATAGATGTTGACTTTCTCCTGCCCTGTCTTTAAGTGTGACTCCATTGCATAATAGAAACCTAAGTTTGGTTTTGTTTATGTTTTAATTGTTGTTTTTTTGTTTTCTTTTTCTGTTTCTCTACTAATTTTCAAATTCCTTCTAATATTATTAGTTCAAATTTCCAATAAGAAGCATCTGATTTATACAAATATTTCCCAGGCCATCTTAAAGTTTCAGGCCCCTGTCCTAGCTTATGTATCTGCCCTTCTGTATTCAACAGAGACCAAAGTAGATAGGATCACAAAGTAGAGAATCTTCTCATTTAGACAGAAGCATGCCGGGGAATCAAATATAAAAATCATAGGGTTTTTGATGTGGTGAAATATATTTGAAAATGGTTATAAATTGTAAACTGACAAAATACTTAGTAAATATAGCTATATATCATTTGTAGAATGATTTATAAAAAGGTTAACATAAACTGTATATTCACAAACCTCCTATGGTGTAACCAAAAGTTATACTAACCATTGAAAACTGGCACAGTGTCGGCACTGTCTAATCAAAATGAAGGTCCCCAAAATTAAAATAAATGTTGTGACAAGCAACAACTGTAATTAATCAGCACACACTGACTGAATAGAACCCCTGGAAGCAGACTCAGCCTTTATTTTATACCCATTTTACAGATGAAACAAAAAATGACGTTCAAGGGAAGTTAACTGACTTCTTTGCACAGGGATCTGGGTCTTCAGTTTCCAAAGCCAGTGCAACTGGCACATTTCACCTCCATCTGTTCCTTGTTCCCTAATGTAATATATAGCATGCTCAAAGGCCACATCTGTGACCTTCCTAACTAGCAGCCGTTTTTCTTTGTATTGTTTCTAAAGTACTGTATAAGATTTTATCTCTAATGTGTCTTTGACTTTCTATAATTTTCTCTCTTTTTCTCTACAGAATACACTCTTTCAGTGCAAGTCCATTAACCTTTGTTTCTTTTACTCACTATATCCTATGTTAGGCAATCAGTAAACACATTGTGAACTGTTTTGCAGGGAGGAGAAATGATCAAGTGTATGTAACTAGTCTTTAAATCAGTTGTGGGATCTAAATGAATACATGAATGGAAGGGGTTTAACACATTGTGGGACACAAGATCAGTGACCAGTAATTCTAGACTACTAAACATGTTATACAGATGCCTCTCTATGTTATACAGAGGAATTTTATGTTACCTGGAAAGGTTAGAGTTGAAAGTCAGTGCTTGCAGCAAAACTTTCAAAAGTTTTATATGTGATTTTATTTTGTTTTGTTTTGTTTTTTATGGACACACTTGTGGCCTATGGAAGTTCCTAGGCTAGGGGTTCAACCTGAGCTGCATCTGCCAGCCTGTGCCACAGCCACAGCAATGTAGGATCCAAGTCACATCCGTGACCTATGCTTCAGGTTTTGGCAATGCCAGATCCTTAACCCACTGAGTAAGGCCAGGGATCGAACCCAAATCATCACAAAGACTAAGCTGAGTTCTTAACCTGCTGAATCACAACAAGAACTCCTCATGAATGATTTTCAAAATTACTCTTGAAAATCCCTTACTCATCTGTAAAGTACAGTAAACTTATTTTTGTCTATACAATTCTAAATAGATCTAAGTATGCATAAATGTATATTTTATTTACTAATATACTTGTTATACAGTTTCTTGAAATGCAGTCATATTTGCAAATTAATCAGTTCAAAAATTTTAATGCTAAAATTATTCAGTAGAAAGTGCTGGCAGGATGGGGCCTGACATACAGATTCATTCAAAAATATACATGGAGGAGATGGGAATAAGATGGCAGAAGTGAAGGACTAGAGCACACCTTCTCTAATAAATGCAACAAAATTACAAAGAAATGTTGAACTACCTTCAACAAAATGGACTCTCAAAAAGGTATTCTACTCCAGAAAACAAAGAGGAGGCAACATCAAGAGGCAGGAGGGGTGATTATGCAATTTAAGCAACACCATACCTGCTGGCTGGGAAGCCCACAGACTGCAAAGTAACTATATCACAGAGACTCGCCTATAGGAGTAAGAGTTCTGAGCCACATATCAAATCCCCATTCCTGGGGATCTGGCACTGGGAGAAAGAGCCCCCAAAGCTTCTGGCATTGAAGGTAGGTGGGGCTTATGCACAGGAGCTCCATGGAACTGGGGTAAATAGAGACCCCATTCTTGAAAGCCATACACAGACTGTCATGTGCACTGGGTCCCAGGGCAAAGCAGAGGCTCTACAGGCATCTGGGTCTGATCAGACTGCAGTTCTTGGAGGATCTCCTGGGAAAACAGGGGGTGACTGTGCTGTTTTGTGGGGTAAGGTCATTGGAGGCAAAGCTCTTGGGAAAATTCATCAGCATGTGTTCCTCTATAGGTGGTCCTTTTAGGGCAATTTCTGGACCCACCCATTAGTGCTGAGAAACCCCAAGACAAACAATTATCCAGGTGGGATCACAGCCCCAACCAAGAGTAAAGAGGTTGTCTAAAGTCCCCCAGGCACACAGCTGCCTCTAATCTCACCCAGAGGCAAAGCCCCAGAAGGATAGGAATCAGCCCCACCCATCAGTGGGCAGGCACCAGTCCCTCCCATCAGGAAGCCTACAGCAAGCACCTGTACCAACTTCAACCACAAAGAGGGCAGACATCAGAGGTAAGAGAGACCACAACTCTAATATCTGTAAAAAGGAGACAACAGCAAAAACCTACAAAAAGGAAAAGGCAGAAAACTGTAACTCAGATAAGGGAGCAAGAAAAAAAACACAGAAAAACAGCTAAGTGATTTGGAGATTATCAGCCACCAGGGAAAAGAATTTAGACTGATGATGCTGAAGATGAGGCAAGACATTGGAAATAAACTAGAGGCAAAGATTGATAATTTATAGTGAACAATGGCTAAAGAAATACAAGATTTAAAACTTAAGCAAGCAGAGAGGCAAAATACAATAACTGGAATAAAAAATTCATTAGAAGCAACCAACAGCAGAATACAGGAGGCAGAAAAATGAATAAGCAAAGTGGTGGACAGATTAGTGGAAATCACTGATGTGGAACCGAAAAGAAGAAAAACACTGTTAGGAAACAAAGAGAGTCTAAGAGAACTCTGTGACAACATTAAATCCACCAACATCTATATTTTAGGGCCACCAGAAGGAGAAGAAAGAAAGGGACAGAAAAAATATTTGAAGAGATAATAGCTGAAAACTTCCCTAACATGGGAAAGGAACCACTCACTTAAATCCAGGAAGCACAATTAGTGCCATATAAAATAAAGCCAATTAGGAACAGCCTGAGACACATTTTAATCAAACTGACAAAATTTAAAGACAAATAGAAAATACTGAAAGCAACTAGGGAAAAGAAACAAATAACATACAAGTGAACATCACTAAGGTTATCAGCAGATTTTTCAGCAGAAACTCTGCAGGCCAGAAGGGAATGGCATGGTATACTTAATGTGATGAAAGGAAAAAAACTCCAACCAAGATTACTTTACCGAGTAAGGCTCTCATCCAGATTCTCAGGAGAAATCAAAAGCTTTACATGTAAATAAAAGCTAAGAGAATTCAGCAACACTGAACCACCTTTACAACAAACACTAAAGGAACTTCTCTAGGTAGAAAAGAAAAGGCCAAAATTAGAAACCAAAATACCACAAATGACAAGGCTCACCAGTAAAGACATACATACTGTAAAGGTAGGAAATCATCCATGAACAAATATGCTACCAAAATCAGAAATGGTGAGAAGAGGAGAGTACAAATGCAGGACACTGGAGATGCACTTGCAACTAAGAGACCAACAATTTAAAACAATCTCATTTATATATAGACACCTATATCAAAATTTCAGGGTAATGGCAAACCAAAAATCTACAATTTATACACACAAATAAGAAAAATCAACTCAAATATAACACTAAAAATAGTCACCAAACGACAGGAGGAGAGACCAAGAGAAGAAAGGAAGAGGAAAGAGCAACAAAAAAAAACCCAAAACAGTTTTAAAAATAGCAATAAGAACATACATATCAGGAGTTTCCGTCATGGGTCTGTGGTTAATGAATCTGACTAGGAACCATGAGGTTGCGGGTTTGATCCCTGGCCTTGCTCAGTGGGTTAAGGATCCGGCATTGCCGTGAGCTGTGGTGTAGGTTGCAGACATGGCTCGGATCCTGCATTGCTGTGGCTTTGGTGAAGGCTGGCAGCTACAGCTCCTGTTAGACCCCTAGCCTGGGAACCTCCATATGCCATGGGTGTGGCTCTAGATAAAGCAAAAAGACAAAAAAAATGCATATCAATAATCACATTAAATATTTTGCTTTTTGTTTTTTGTCTTATTGCCTTATCTAGGGATGCACCTGTGGCATATGAAAGTTCCCAGGCTAGGTGTCTAACAGGAGCTGTAGCTGCTGGCCTTTGCCACAGCCACAGCAATGCAGGATCCGAGCCACATCTGCAAGCTACACCACAGCTCACGGCAACGCCGGATCCTTAACCCACTGAGCAAGGCCAGGGATTGAACCCACAACCTCATGGTTCCTAGTTGGATTCTTTAACCACTGAGCTACAACAGGAACTCTAATAATCATATTAAATGTAAATGGACTAAATAACCAACCAAAAGACATAGACTGGCTGAAAGTATACCAGAACAAGATCCATATATATGCTGTCTTCAATAGACCCTCTTCACTTCTAGGGACACATACAAATTGAAAGACAGGGGATGGAAGAAAATATTCCATGAAAATGGGAATCAAAGAAAAAAGGTGGAGTAGCAATACTCATATCAGACAAAATAGACCATAAAATAAAGACTATTAAAAAAGACAAGGAAGGACATTACATAAAGATCAAACGATCAATCCGAGAAGAATATATAACAATTGTAAATGCATATGCTCCCAACATAGGATCACCTCAAAATATACAGCAACAGGAGTTCCCTTCATGGCTCAGTGGTTAACAAATCTGACCAAGAACCATGAGGTTGCGGAATCGATCCCTGGCCTTGCTCAGTGGATTAAGGATCCGGCGTTGCAGTGAGCTGTGGTGTAGGTCGCAGACATGGCTCAGATCCCACGTTGCTGTGGCTGTGGCGAAGGCCGGCAGCTACAGCTCCTGTTATACCCCTAGCCTTGGAACCTCCATATGCCGCAGGTGCGGCTCTACATAAAAAAGGCAAAAAGACAAAAACAATATATGGCAACTGCTAACAACCATAGAAGGAAAAATTGACAATAACACAATAATAGTGGGGGACTTTAACACACCAGTTACAGCAATGGATAGATCATCCAACAGAAAATCTATAAGGAAACATAGGCTGTGAATGAAGCATTAGACCAGATGGAATTAATAGTTATTTATAAGACATTCCATCCAAAAACAGTAGAATTCACATCCTCTTCAAGACCACATGGGACATTCTCTAAGATTGATCACATCCTGGGCTACAAATCAAGCCTCAGTAACTTTAAGAAAACTGAAATCTTACCAAGCATCTTTTCTGACAACAATGCTATATGACTGGGAATCAACAACAACAACAACAACAAAAAGGCAAAAAACACAAACATGTGGAGACTAAACAACATACCACTAAACAACCAATGGATCACTGAAGAAATCAAAGAAGAAATTAAAAAAACACCTAGAAGCAAATGACAACAAAGACACAATGCTTCAAAACTTATGGGATGCAGCAAAAGCAGTTCTGACAGCAAGATCATAGCATTGCAAGCCTACTTCAGGAAACAAGAAAAAGCGCAAATAGAAAAACAAACTTTACATCTAAAGCAGCTAGAGAGAGAAGAACAGATAAGACCTAAAGTTACCATAAAGAAAGAAATCATAAAGATCAGAGCAGAAGTAAATGAAATAGAAACAAAGAAAACCATAGAACAGATCAATGAAACCAAAAGCTGGTTCTTTGAAAACATCAACAAAATTGAAAAATGCTTAGCTAGACTTATCCAGAAAAAAAGAGAGAGGATACAAATCAATAAAATTAGAAATGAAAAGGGAGAAGTAACACGGACATTACAGAAATGCAAAGAACCATTAGAGACTACTACACTCAAGTATATGCCAATAAAATGAACAACCTAGAAGAAATGGATGAATTCTTAGAAAAGTGCAATCTTCCAAGACTAAACCAAGAATTAAACCAAGACACAATAGAAAATATTAACAGCCTAAACACAAGCAGTGAAATTGAAACTGATTAAAAAATGTCCAACAAATGAAAGTCCAGAACCAGATGGCTTCACAGGTGAATTCTATCAAACATTTAGGGGAGAGCTAACACCTATACTTCTGAAACTATTTCAAAAAATTACAGAAGAAGGAACACTCCCAAACTCATTCTACAAGGCCACCATCACCCTGATAACAAAACCAGACAAAGATACAGCAAAAAAAAAAGAAAGAAAGAAAATTAAAGGCCAATTTCATTGATGAACATAAATGCAAAAATCCTCAACATAATACTAGCAAACTGAATCCAACAATACATTAAAAGGATTGTACATCATGATCAAGTGGGATTTATCCCAGTGATGCAAGGATTCTTCAATATCTACAAGTCAATCAGTGTGATACACCACATTATCAAACTGAAGAATAAAAAACATATGATACTCTCAATAGATGCAGAAAAAGTCTTTGACGAACTCCAATACCCATTTCTGATAAAAACCCTTCAAAAAATGGGCATAGAGGGAACTTACCTCAACATAATGAAGGCCATATGTAACAAACCGATAGCTAATTTCACTGTCACTGGTCAAAAGCTGAAAGAATTCCCACTGAGATCAGGAACAAGATCACCACTTCTCTCGCCACCACTATTCAATATAGTTTTAGAAGTCCAAGCCAAGGCAATCAGAGAAGAAAAAGAAATAAAGGAATCCTAATTGAAAAGAAAGTACAACTATCACTATTTGCAGATGACATGATACTACACTTAGAGAGGCTACCAGAAAACTAGTAGAGCTCATCAATGAATTTGGCAAAGTCTCAGGATACAAAATTAATATACAGAAATGACCACATTTCTATACTCTAACAACAAAAGATCAGAAAGAGAAATTAGGGAAACAATTCAATTTACCATTGCATTAATAGAGTAAAATACTTAGGAAGAAACCTACCTAAAGAGACAAAAGCCCTGTACTCTGAAAATTATAAGATGCTCATGACAGAAATCAAAGATGGTCCAAACATAGGAAAGACATACCATGCTCTAGGATTGGAAGAATTAATATTATCAAAATAATTATATTACCCAAGGCAATCTACAGATTCAATGCAATACCTATCAAATTAACAAAGACATTTTTCACTGAGCTAGAACAAATTATTCTATTTTGTTTGGAAGCACTAAAGACCCAGAATAGCCAAAGTCATCCTAAGAAAGAAAAAATGGAGTTGAGGGAATCAGGCTCTCAGACTTCAAACTACTACAAAGCTACAGTCATCAAAACTGTATGTTATTGTCACAAAGACATAAATATAGATCAGTGGAACAGGCTAGAAAGCCCAGAATTAAACCCCCACACCTATAATTAACTAATATATGACAAAGGGGGCAAGAAAATACAATGGAGAAAAGATAGCACCTTTAAAAGTGGTGCTGGGAAAGTGCACAGCCACATGTAAAAGAATGAAATTAGAACACTTCCTAATACCATACACAAAAATAAACTCAAAATGGATTAAAGACCTAGATATAAGACCGGATACTATAAAACTCTTAGAGGAAAACATAGGCCAAACACTCCACCATAAACCACAGCAATATATTCTCAGATCCACCTCCTAGAGTGATGATAATAAAAACAAAATAAATAAATGGGACTTAATTAAACATAAAAGTTTCTGCACAGCATAGGAAACCCTAAACAAAATGAAAACATAACCCACAGAATGAGATAAATTATTTGCAAATGAACTGACAACAAGGAATTAATCTCCAAAATTTATAAACACATTCTGCAGCTCATTACCAAAATAAAAAACAACCCCACCAAAAAATGGGCATACAGTTCCCCAAGAAGACATGCAGATGGCAAAAAAAAAACATGAAAATATGTCCACCATCACTAATTATTAGAGAAATGCAAATCAAAACTACTATGAAGTACCACCTTACACCAGCCAGAATGGCCATCATCAAAAAGTCTAAGAACAATAATTGTTGGAGAGGGTGTGGAAAAAAAGGAACCCTATTACACTGTTGGTGGAATGTAAATTGGTGCAAACACTGTGGAAAAGAGTTTGGAGATCCCTTAGAAAACTAAAAATAGAATTAACGTTTGACCCAGCAATCCCACTCCTGGGCATCTACCCAAAGAAAACAATGACTCGAAAAGATACATGTACTCCAGTGTTCATTGCAGCATGCTATACAATAGCCAGGACATGGAAACAAGCTAAATGTCCATCGACAGAGGAGTGGATAAAGAGGTGGTACATATCCATAATGGAATATTACTCCGTCATTAAAAGGAAAGAAATAATGGCATTTGTGGCAACATGGATGGAACTAGAAATTATCATGTTAAGTGAAGTCAGACAGTGAGACACCAACATCATATGCTATCACTTACATGTGGAATCTAAAAAGAGGACACGATGAACTTCACAAAACAGATACTGACTCACAGACTTTGAAAAACTTATGTTTTCCAAATGAGACAGGTTGGGGGGGTGGGGGGATGCGCTGGGGGTTTGGGATGGAAATGCTATAAAATTGGGTTGTGATGATTGTTGTGCAACTATAAATGTAATAAAATTCATTGAGTGATTACAAAAATAAAACTAAATAAAATTATTCGGTAAAATCACCCAGCTTCCACTTTTCTTCTGTTATTTTGCCTCTGTCTTCCAGTTACATCTAGTGTTTTATTAGGCAAAGCTTCCTTTGGCCCTTAATTAGTTCTTCAATAGTTTCTACAGGAGGTCTAGGAAACCTATAACCACCTGCTTCCAGCCAGTCTCTCTGAGTGTTCTCAGCTTCTTTCTCCTTCTCAAATGTAGTTGAATTGAGATAAAGTGAAAACAAGTATTCTGTGATTACACTGTATAATATACTCATAAGGTGGTTCTAAGGCATAAGGTGTATTTGGATTAGTCATATATGTAGGGCAGCATCATTACTATGTATTTATATTATAAAGTACAGAAAACTGAAGCTTAAAGAGTTTAAGGAACTTTCTGGATTACATACAAATAAATTATATGGAAACAGATTATAAACTCTAGGCTTCTAGTTTTAAGTACTTAAATTTTAAATCAGTGGATCTCCAGGGAATCACACCACACGCAGGAGAGTTTTGGTTATACTGGAAATGGAAGAAGTGGCTGAACTTCAGTGGGCAGAAACTGGGGTGTGAGTATATTGCAGTATTCAAGAGGGTACAGTTAAATAGGCAAGAATACTTTTGCCTTGAGGGGGAGAGGCTGAACTTAACTTATCTGAAATAAAATATAGGAGTGTTTTTAAACACTGGGTGAGCTAGTGGAAAATTACTGGAGCACACTAAAGGCCAATGTGATGAGGCCATCTGTGTTTGCTAAATGTTGCTTTTTCAAGATAGGCCCCTACCCTACTGTAGAGCTTCCCAACAGAAGATGTGGGTAGGGGGTGGGGTCAATGCTATCCTCTTTGAAGATTACATTTGCAAAGAGGATGGTCCCAGGTCCTTGGGAAACTAGATTTTAAAACGAGAAAGAGGCCTTAAGAAGACTTACATTTCAAAGAATCAGACAAAGAACTTACAATTACAAATTTTCTAATGTAAATCCTCTCGGAACACAGAGGTAAGGATCCTAAAGTCAGAAAAAACCTTGACTAACATTTAGTGAAGCTGAAAGGATAATCAAGCCTATCTTGTTCATGTCCGCATGAGGAAGAATCCCACCCCAACTCACACCCTTCTTCTGCTTCTGTGTGTGTGAAACAACTGGTTGTACTTATGTGAGCCTGGACGCCCATCCACTATATTTTGTACAGAGGCACAGATATTTTCACATGGTTTCAACAGAAATGCATCATCCAGGAATGCAGTTAACTTTTACATTTAGGGGAGATTGCTTGTTGTGTGTTTATTTGTTTGGAAATGTTACCAAGATTTGTTCATCATTATAAAAAATCATGTCACTAATGGCCATGCTGAGTACAGATTTTAAATCAACCAAAGAAACACCTGTTTAAGTCTGCATTTTGTAGTACTCCCATTCTGGGTGACTCTATACACAGGTAAAATAATCTCATTTTGACTTCTAGAAAATTCATATCTGAGTATTTACATTTTTAAAATAATGTTATTTTCATCAGAAATTATTTTCATTTAATATCTCCTTTATATTCAAGTTATGAAAACTTACAAAAGTTGTTGGTGATATTTTATTTAAAAGTTTTAAAAAATTTGATGTACCATTTATTTACCTAGAAGGAGGTCAAAGATCCTCTAATTCCCATTCTTTGTCTTATCAATCATTGGCTGGTCCACTGTCATCAGCACTCAACTAGACATAACACTCGCTATCCAAACTTTTCTTAAGTCCCTCTCCTTCCCCAGGAGGAAATTTGAATGACCTTCAGACAGAGCCAGCAAACCCTCTTGAGTACATACAACTCTTATTGTAAAATATTTTCTGGTCTACTACCTATAATGCCACCCTTTTGTCCCACTTCCGCACACCCAGTCCTTTGTAGCCATGGTTACTCCTCCCTAAAAAAAGAAACACCCTATCTTGCCTGACCCTTCAGGCACTGGAAGGTCTATGGTCAGAGACTTCTCCCTATTACAGTTCCCTCCCCTCGCCCTTACAAAATCCGTCCTGTTAAAGTCTTGCCTTACTAAGCCCAGGTTTGTCTTTTACTTGACATGATGCTACCCTGGCAAAATAAATAAACCAACCACATTTATTCAAGATCAGAAAAAGACTGGAGATTTCAAATATATACATTTATAGAATTTCAAGAATAGATTAGTATATACTTAAACATTTGCTGGAATTCTCTTCAGAAACTTGTTCAGTAAATTCCTTAGTGTTCTTGAACTGCTCTGTCAGTCAAAAAATTATTGTTTCCTTCATTCCTCTTTTTTTTTTCTTAGACTAATCACTCTTCTGTGTGTGCAAAGCTGGCTAATCCCTGAGCAGGCAGGCAAAAGCTCTCCCTGGCCACGCTGCAACTGGCTGGCTCTTCTTTGGTCAGCTCAGACCAAGCCCCAAAGACGGTAGAAGAAAGTACGAATGTCAATGGTAGTGATTGTTAAACAGACTGTGGAAAACAGGGGAAAGATTAAGCCAAGTTTAGATGACCTTCCTGTGCATTTAAGTCATAATAGCCCACGGCTTCTCACAGCCATGTTCTTCTTCACGGAGCACTTAGCCAGGCAGCAATTTAACACCACAGCTGAATTTCCACTCTCAGGATAGCAGCAGTTTAGGGCTGGATGTGGTAAAAAGACAAAACATCAACTAATAGCTACAACCTGTAAAATTTTGCATATTTCGGCTTGAAAATTTAAAAGCAAAATTTGTTTATTGGACCACAAAAAAGAAGAGGAAAAAGCAACTGTTGTGACTGATATCAAAACATTTTTTAAATAAACCTAAATCTGATTAGTACTCTAATAACTAGGGGTAAATATTCTCCATTTAACAAATCAACCTGACCTATAACTTCACATCTGACACATTATTCAGTCAAGATTCAGAACTGAAGATATGCATGTCTCTTTTTCTAAATATGCAAGACATAGGTACTAACCTTTGCTTTTGCAAGTCTAGGAACACCTGCTGGGATGATGGCTTTTCTGCCAGGAGCGGAAGAGAAAGTGTCCCACAGCGGTGCGGCTACAGCTGGCAGAGGTTAGCAACCACCATCCCTGTCCAAGAAGAAAGATAAATGAAAGACAAGCCTCGTCTTTCAATTAATAAAATGCTAATGCATTTGAATGTAGAAGGTGACATTTTCTGATTTTAATTTTCAAAAATAAACATTAGTGTTTTATGCTAACATAATCATTGAGTCTTCTAATTTTATGTGATAAATGCATGTTTCTTCATGAGTGCAAAACCACATATACTAATTTTGTTTATGTTTATTCACCTTAAGTAGCTGAATTCTTTCATTATTTGTAACTCTATGAAATCTTCATTCCAAAATTCTTAGAATAAAATTGCCCAAATTGTAAGTGATTTACTCATAAATCATTATTTAATTTATGGCTTAAAAATAAAGACAAAAGCTAGTGTAAAACTTTTTTTTTGTCTTTTTGCCTTATCTAGAGCCGCACTCGCAGCATATGGAAGTTCCCAGGCTAGGGGTCTAACAGGAGCTGTAGCTGCTAGCCTTCGCCACAGCCACAGCAACGCGGGATCCGAGGCTCCTCTGCAACCTTCACCACAGCTCACGGCAACACTGAATCCTTAACCCACTGAGCAAGGCCAGGGATTGAACACACAACCTCATGGTTCTTAGTCAGATTCGTTAACTACTGAGCCACAAAGGGAACTCCCTGGTATAATACTTTTAATGTATTTGAATTTCTACATAATACCATTTCATTTAATTATGGTATATATATTTGATCCTGGTTTTACAAATAATAAAAAGAATATTTCGAGACACAATATTTTATATTTTACAATGTATGTATTTTATCATTCAAGCATACTCTTCATGTTAGTGTTTTTTTTTTCACTGTATCTTTTTTTATCTATTCATAAGAAGGTCTTTCATCTATGTAATCTATATTGTGTTTCCTTTTATACCTGTACCCAGAAAGCTATTAGTGCTTTTATACATTTGTTTCTATTGCTGATTGAGAAAAATAAATAAAAGGGAAATAAAAGAGTAAGTGAGAAAGAGAATTAAATGACAACATGTTCTTTGTGAGTGGCCTAAAAAGAGATTATAGAGACCACAGATTTCCCATGCCTATGAACACACTGAATTTTTCCCCTTTGAACATGACATCCTTCATTCAGTGAGGGTTTAAAGCAGGTAGAAAAATAACCATAATTATCTCCAATTTCTCCTGATATAGAAGGTGGATAAGGTCAGTGATATAGGCCCATGTCAAGCAGAGGTGTCATTAACTATTATGCAATGGTGATTTGAGTGTGTTTATAGCACCTTTGCCCTGAGTAATTCCACAGAAATGAAATAACATGCCTTTTAAACAAAGTAGAATCAAGCTCTTCATTCGAAGAGGCCAGTATATATCTTGGGGATGTCACTCATATCAAACTGTCTACTTTTAATAGTTCATTTTAAGACAATATAATGAACAATCATCTAACTTTTTTCACTCCTTAAATTTTTCTATTATTAAGTTTGCTTTAGCTTCCCAATCATCAGTTGTCACTTACTTGTTTGGAACTACAGAAAACATTAGCTATTTGTTATCCCTATGATTTGCCCTTCGTGTAACACTTTTCTCTCTTTCATCCTTTACAATGGTGTGTGTGTATGTGCACACACTTGCACATATTTCCTTACCAGGTGCTATTAGCACTGAGTAATAGTACAGTACCTGATCTATTAGTCAAATATTCTTGGATCTCTGAGCTATGCTGATGTAACAGTATCGGATGCTTTGTAATATTTCTCATATAAGAAGTATCACATTAAAAAAAATTGTCCAAATCTTCTCTTCACTGGCATAAGGTCCAATATTAAGCATTCTTCATAATGGTTTCTCTTTCCCTTGAATTTACTAGAAAGCTGTAGCTACTACAATTTAGAAACACTGGAGTCCACTGCCTCGTAGATATTAGCTGTCACTGTTGCTAATGCCCCTTGCCTAGGACCACGGGAGCTTCTACTCATCTTCTAAGAGTAGAGTTCTTGGAGTTCAAAGCATAGAGATAGTCTGTATTTACTCCCATTCAAGACCCTCAGTCTTTAATAATCTGATGGTGAATCCTATGCCATTCTTCTGCTTGAAAAACTGGGATTCTTTTATCCTCCAGTTGAGAATCTTTACCTCTCTTACACTCAACTACCAACCTTCAGCATTTCTCATTCTAAAAGAAATTTCCAGCTCATCCCCTTAATGGGCTCAGTGCAAAAAGTTGCAAAATGGCTGCCTAAGTCAACATGCAGACACTTGTTTGTGTGGCCTAAGTCATGTTCTGAAAATTGAGTACTTTCTTATTAAAATCTAGATTTTAGTTTGGTCTTGAAACAAAAAGATTTTTTTTTATTATCCCTAGGAGACATGAACCCATGAATCTAAAAATACTGTATTTGAATGCCCCCCAAAAAAATCTAATAGAGAAACAGGATAATTTTCATATTAAAGAGTTTACATATTACCCTACAAATATGCTTTTCCTTATAAGTGGGGGACATTTGATGATTTTGACCTCCTGTATTTTCATAAGTATAGCATATAAATGTCTTGGTGAACATCCCTGTACCATGTTTTTTGTCCAGATGATTCCAATGGATTTAAAATATATCCCCTGGCTGCAGAGATGGGCAAGTGACCCAGACATGGTCAGACAGAGCTAAGGATACTAAGTATTAAGGAACTTCAGAGGTGGAATAGGGAGTAATACTAAAATGAAAGTTTTTAATGGTGTTAATTAGACTGTGATAATATTTCCCTGGTCTGTGAAGGTAGCAATATGTACAGAACCTTCTAAAAATGAAGCCAACAGAGTAGAAATCAGAACCCAAGACAGAGGAAAGATGATTGCTGATGACACTTTTTGGGCGTTGGGTTCAGCCGTACCTCAATGTGTCTATTTCTGGACATTTTAGCCTCATAAGCCTGCACATTCCCCTTCCTCTTGTAGCCCCTTGGAGTTAGGTTTCTGTCACCCGAAGTCAAAGGTCCTAACAAAGGCACCCCTTACATGCATATTCTCCCGTCTGTGAATTCTCGTGTTATTAACTCCTTTCTTTCTCTTAATCTTTCTCCATAATCTTTCAAATATACCCCTTCATAATTTTACCTTTTGCAGCTGATCGGACCTGTCAATGTCTTGAAAGACAAATGTTGTATGTGGCACCCTGGGATCCTGAACATGTGGCCAGTATGAAACCCCATCCTGGACTCTTATACAAGAGAAACATAATTTTATTGCTTTCTAAACCACTGAAATTTAGAGGACAATTAACCTACCATCAGTAACTTATCAACATATTTTTGTAATTAAAAATTAGCTGGCAAACATGCTGTGATTCACACAGGTCAAAATTCACATCACACACTAATAATTTTGATGATAAGTATTTACAGTTATTTAAAACAGATATTACATTTAAAGTCTCTATTAAATGCTTGCTGTATGAAGGACTATTTTTTACCAGTCTAAACATATAAAAATGGGAATACCAGAGAGAAGATAAAATATCTGGTAAATTAACTTTTATTTCAATTTTATTTCAATCCATTACAAAGTCCTTCATTTAAAATGGCAGTGAGAGTGTTAATACGTGAAATTAAGAGCTTTTATGGGTTAATAGGCAATTTCACAACAAATAAATAGAAAAGAAAATTTAGAGAAAAATGAGGTCACATATTAAAGCAAAATTGTCCTTATTTTTCCAATAATTCAAATTTCCACTCTTGTGGCATTTGACCAGTTTTCATAAAATCCACCCCAGGACTAAGATTATTAGTGAATGGTTGGAAACTGAGGTGAGCAGGCATTTAGCAATTGTTCAGTGGTCTGTAAAATGAATTTCTGATCTCAGTCCAGTCATAAAACCTATCATCACAATTGATGCAAGTCAATGCGTTTTCTATCAGTCTCATCAGGGAAGCCCAGGACTGCCTGAACACAGACAGAGAAATGTCTCCTATAGAGCCAAGATCTGTGAGTCAAAATTAAGGATCACTGATGAAGGAGTTACTGTCTCTGCTTGAATCATCCTGTAGCTAAGTTAAAGGCTTTAAAGGATGATTCTAATTCCTTTAGGATGATTTACATTCTGTCTGAAGATAAAGTGGAAGAGATATGATGAATATCTTGCAACCAGTAGAGAAGAAATTGAAGATAAGAAACTGCTTCATCCCAGGAGGTAGGAAGGTAGCAGATCACTTATGGTCCAAGTCAATATAGCAGATATTCTGACTTAGAAGTGGAGGGATATCCAAAGAGTGTTTTTTATACCCAAAAGGATCAAAGGAATTCACAGTGCTTTAGAGGGGCAAATCAGCGCATATATGTAAATTAAATATATTTATGCCTGTCTAAAATGACCATATTTTATTTGTAAAATTCTAGATGCTCCCTAGGTCTTCTTCAAAAGCCTTACAAAATTTTTGTCAATTAACGTCAACTTAAAAAAATTCTAAACTTCTGGCCTCCTTTATAAAGTTTCACCTACTTTTTTGTTAGGTTTGTTTTAAGTAGGGCTTGCATGACCAATCAAAAAAATTTGAAATGAGCTCAACCACACACCCACTGGAAAATTCTACAGTTTGGCCAGATCAGGTCCTTGTTACCTTTCTTGATTCCCTGAGAAACTCTTCTAGTCCTCTTATATCCAGAATGCTCATTGCTTTGTAATAGCAGAAGTAGATAGAGCTCAGATATCGGGATGAATATAGTCTCTTTTTAAAATTAAGTATAGTTGATTTACAATGTTGTGACAATTTTTGCTGTACAGCACAGTGACCCATCATACATATCTATACATTCTTTTTCACTTCCTGTCTTCAAGTATATTCTATTCCAAGACTGTATATAGTTGCCTGTGCTATACAGTGTACATATATTCTTTTTAATGTTCTGATCCTAGATGATGCTAAAGTGATATTTTGGAGTTAAGATGTCCCTGTCTAGTTTTCTAGTCTAGAAACAGATACTATATGTAGCATGATCTGAAGACCCTAAAATATTTAAATCAGCTTACCAAGTTAGAACCAGTTTTCAATTATACTGAATATAGACACCTCCATACTGAAGTTGAAGTTCTCAAATTTGAAACTTTTTTACTATCTTTTATCTCCATAAAATCCTTCTGAATTTTAGAGAAAACAGCATCAAAGTAAGGGAAGTGATATACTATAATTCTTAGTATTGTGAAAATTGTAATCTTCACAAACATTAATGAAGATTTATGCATTTGCCTTCGGTATAGTGTAATATACTGATTGCATTCACAATGCCAGCAAGTATCATGTAATGTGTAAATGTGTCCTTTAGTTTAATATTAAATTTACATTAACATGTAAATTTGACTGATTTCTCCCTTCTCTAATTTTCATTTGTGGCATTCTGTACAGCACAAGGGTAGGAAGAAAGCCCTAAAGTATTAATTGTTCCAGAAAGAAAATATCAAGCTCCTAAAATTGTACATGGCACATGATCTTGGGTTGTGTGTTGTTAACTGGGCTCAAGCTGGGAAGTATTTTCCCAGAATCACATACCCTATAAGATTCTAAGTTAGAACTGGCCAAAAGAAATTGTGAGAGTTTTGGGAGATGAAGAAAACAGAAGATCATAGTCTCAGAAATGCATCACAATCAGACATGGTGACAGACCATAAAAGAGGTGTCAGAGGTTCCCAACTGGAGCTGCTCCCTCCTGTTTCTCTTCCCAAGTGCCCATCCTAGTGATCAAAGTATTCCCAAGTTTACTCCCAGGTACTTGGCTGTGGCCTACTTTGGAGTCAACTGCATAGAGAAAACAGCTTCTCCAGAGCCTGTAGTTCCCAATAGTCTCTCTAGGATTGCTCCTTCCATGGACCGACTTCAGTTTTCAGATAGGTTTGGATTTTTCAGAGTCCCCTGTGAATACTACTGGTTCTTGCACATCAGATTTTATTGATTCTCACTTCCTGAGCATATTCACTCACTGAAAAATTGCACAATAGGTAAAAATTTTAGTCTTTTACTTACTAAACTCATTCTAAAGACAAATATCACATGATATCACTGTGTGGAATATAAAGTATGGCACAGATGAACCTATCTACAAAACAGAAACAGATTCACAGATACAGAACAGACAGAACAGACCTGTGGTTACCAAGGGTGAAGGGTAAGGGATTGGGATGGACTGGGAGTTTGTGATTAGTAGATGAAAACTATTGCTTTTAGAATGGTTCAGCAATGAGGTCCAACTGTATAGCAGAGGGAAATATATCCGGTCTTTTGGTACAGAACATGATGGAAGATAATATAAGAAAGGGATATAGATATAGATATATACATATATATTTATATGACTGGGCTACTTTGCTGTACAGTAGAAATTGTCACATCATTGTAAAGGAACTATACTTTAGTTAAAACACTGATAACAAAATTTTATTTGAAGTATTTCATTAACCAGTTTTAATATTCCACTAACTAGTGTTACTGGTTACATGCAACTGAATGTCACAGTGAGGCCTAGACAGTCCATCAAATTCAGGATCCCAAAATCAGAGTAGAGTTTATTTCTCAAGTCAAAGGAACAAAAATATTCAATAAGTAAGGAAGGGCCAAAAGAATAAATTGTGTTGATTATACTGTTCAACAATACTAGTCCTACCAGACCAGCCTCCTGAGAGAAAGCCCGAATTATGAGACCTACTTTTGGCTCTATCAGCACATTCATTCAACACCTGTTGGGTTTCCTACTTGTTCTCATTTTAGGATATTTTTAATTGGGCTAAGGTGAATACACACCTTGAGGATCTGACATTCTCTTTCCAACTACAAACTCTTTTTTCCCCATGAATTTGTAGAAGATTCAATCACTCACTTTGTTTACAGTTGTCATTTTATATTTTCTGCAATTGTTTTAGACAGAAATGCAAGCTTGGCAGTCTACATCCATGAGTAGAAGTGGAATCTGTTCTGACTATTCACTTCATTCCAAACCACACCAAACTGAGTAGCTTAAAACAAAACATTAGTCACTGTACTCTATCCATGACCTTTAGATGAGGAATTCAAGCCTAGTTTGCTGGAAGATTTTTCTGTTCTAAATGGTACCAAATGTGGTTACTGTATGGTATTGCATTGACTGAGCTGGACTAGAGGATGCAAGATGCCTTCACTCATGTTTCTGCTGCCTTGGCAGAAATAGCGACCTCACAAGTGCTATAATCCCTCATGGTGAGTTCTCAGGGCCTCTGGTGTGGTCTGTCCCACAAGACAGCCAAATTTCTAACATGGCAGTTTAGAGCTTAAACACTGCATGCTCCAAGAGATGGAAAGAAGCATAACATAACTTCTGCCATATTCTAACAGAGTAATCACACAGCCTGCATGGATTCAAGACTTGGGGGTGTTGACTCAACATTTCAATGGATGGAGCCTCAAATATTTGCTAGTTATCTTTAATTCACCACATAGACGGAAATGGAATGGCACTTGGTCATTAAAAATCTTAATGTTTTAGAGCTGAGAGGGCCCTTAGCCCTCATTCAATTCTCTTTATTCTAAAAAGGGCACAATTAAGTCCAGTGATAATCAGGGAATTGCTCAAAATGAAAGTTGATAAGATTCAGAGTGAGCCTCGAACTCTGAGCTCCTGACAATGTATACTAGACTTTGAACAGAAGCATATCAGTAGTAATTACTGGAGTTCCTATTGTGGCTTAGCAGTAACAAATCTAACAAGCATCCATGAGGACTTGGGTTAGATCCCAGGCCTTTCTCAGTGGGTTAAGGATCTGGTGTTGCCATGAGCTCTGGTGTACATCTCATATGCAGTGGATCCCAAGGTGCTGTTGCTGTGGTACAGGCTGTCAACTCCAGCTCTGACTGGACCCCGAGACTGGGAACGTCCATACGCCACAGGTATGGCCCTAAAAAGAATATATATATATATATATATATATATATATATATATATATGACTATTTTATGATCATTTTGGGAGTATAATTTTTACCCACAGCTCCACAAAACACAGTCTAACAAAAACCATTTGCTGAGTAAGCTATGGTAATAAAGTAAGCCTGTCTATATCAGTTGACATTTTGGAAGCAGATTGAAGTACTGTTTGGTATTTCTCCAAGGTCTAGTATGACCGCAGTTAGTTAATCTCCCTGTTCTTTGGTTTACCTCATCTGCAATAATAATACAACTCTCTTATAATTTTGTTGTAAGCATAAAATGAGATATATATGCAGTGTCAGGTACAAATCAGTGGCTGATAACTCTCAGGTATTGTTTAATGTTTGGAGTATGAAGATAATATACTTCTTTCCCAAAGACATTGTCTCACTGTCTCATTCTTACTTTGATCAAGTCATCAGCTGAGGGTGAGGTGGAAGGAAAATATGAGATTATGGGACAAAGACGAGAAGCTATAAAACTGTTTTCTCAGTAAGTGAAAAAAAATGTGTAAAATTCCAGAGCAACTGAGTGACCTTTGAAGACTGTGGTATGAATTTAAAGTGAAACCAGGCAGTCTAGAATATTTTCTCTCTAGCAATATTCACTTAATCAGATATAGTTGCTGAGAAGGCAAATAGTTGGGCCAACAATGACTGGGATCTTACAAGGTATGTATGGTAGAGGGAGAGGATTAAGATAGTTCAAAGTTTTTACTTGAAAATGCTAATGATGATGGATTTGGAAATTGAGAAAAATTAGGAAGATATTTTATAGGATTTTTCTAAAATAATAGAGTCATTTAAAAAAAAACATACTGATTGTAGAGGTGTAATAATATTGGATGATGCCAAGGTCCAGTTGTGTCAAGGAAAGAGAGATTAAAAAGTGTGGAGATGAAAATTATTAAAATTGAGGTTAAACAGTTTTACAATGGGTAAGCTGCTACTTACCCATGCGGATGACAGAGTTCTAACCATCATGAAGAGAGATGTTCAGTGTTAGAGCCTTAGAAGAGGAAGAGTGTCAGAGAATAAAGAAGATTAATGATAAGGAGAAGGGCTGCTTTACTAGCCTGCTGTCATAAGCTTCAAATGACTATACTGAAAGAAGAGTTTTCTAAAATTGTATCTCAGAGCAAAAAGTAGTTGACCATATTATCAAGATTCTTAGATATATCAGGTAGAGTAGAATTGTAGATTAGCCACAATATTTACAGAAATCTGTAGAGAAGTTGTATTTTTCTTGTCATTTTTTTTGGGGGGACACATCTGTGGTATATGGAAGTTCCCAGGCTAGGGGTTGAATTGGAGCTTTAGCCACTGGCCTACACTGCAGCCACAACAATGAGGGATCCAAACCACATCTGTGACCTACACCACAGAACAAGGCAATGCCAGATCCTTACCCAACTGAGTAGAGGACAGGGATCTAACCAGCGTCCTCATGATACCCACTGGATTCATTACTGATGAGCTACAATGCGAAATCTGAGAAGCTGTATTTTTGTTGCAGAATTGTGGGCGTCACTGTCACTTAAGTCACAGGTGACAGACGAAGCATTCTGTCCTCATCATCATTGTCATCATCACCATCATCATTATTGTTGTTGCTATTATTACCATAATCATTGTTAGTTTGAGCAGGGCCCAGCTGAAAAGATTGAGAGTGAGGGAACAAAGCTAGATGGTTCAGAAGAGGAAGGAAAACAGTGAAGTGTTAGAAATGAAGAGAAGCTAAGCTGTTTTCTGTAGGTACTTACCTGCTCTTTGAAAACTGAGAATAACAGGACTAAGAAGTATGATGATATTTTTTTTTTAAAGAATTAGTTCTATTAATACAGATTTGGGTGGATTTATATTCTAGAGTAGTGCTTCTCAAAGTTTGACATGCATATGTATCAGCTAAAAATCTTATAGATTCTGATTCAGTAGGTCTGGGTGATACCAGAGTTTCTTTTCTAACAAGCTCTTCAGTGCTGCCCTCTTTTCATTCACAGTAACACAGCCCACACTACAGACAACAAAAATCTGTGAAAAGTCTAAAGAACAATCACTCTTCATCTACTAGGGCATAGAGAAAAATAATCAGAAGAATGAAATTTAAGTGGTTTGGAAAAATTTATTTACAGTCTGTTATTCTAATATTTGTTATTTCTGTTTATTCTTAGTAACCCCGTACCCTGGGTACTTTCTAGAGAGTTTGTCAGCAAGATTTTGTTTAAATTATACTAATCAAACATCTCAGCTATTTCAAGTAATGCTGAAATTTAGAGTGAGGAGAGAGAAAATGTGTAGAATTCTGAAGAGCAATATTCTGTGAAGTTAATTAACTGGTAACTCAAGAAAGATTGAACTGACATAGGCATTACACACTGAGGAAATGGGTTCCTTATAAATTGGGGTGAGGTGACTGAACATGGAGCAGAGCTTTAATCCCTGCTCCTCATTAAAAAGGCCAATCTGAGCATTTTGGTATATTTCTGGACACTTTTTAAAATCAACTAATGGGAGAAATCACATTTAGAAATCTGATTCAAGATTTTCTTCAGTTACTGGTTAAAATGCCTGTGCAACTTGAGGAAAAATTTTACATTGAGAAATCAATTTGTAGTGAAATATTAACAACAGATTAAGCAAAAAAATCTAAATTTTCTGATTCAAGAGTGCTGAAGCCACGTAGAGGCTTTTCTAAGATTCATGAAGAGTGGCAGACACAGATACACTGTATACCTAACTTTAAAATATTCAAGAGAAGATAGAAAAAATGTGATTTATTTAATTTCTTGGCTTTCTTTTAATTGTGTCATGTAACCATTTACATCACAAGTGTCTCTCTCTTTGTCTCTACCCACAGGTGTTCTAAAATGTCTCTGCTTGATAACCCAATGCAGGTAGATACACTTAATTGTTATGATTGTACAGTGAACTCTTAGGGCTTGTGAGCATCCCAGGGCATCATAGGAAGTCAGCTCAATGGAGAGAACAAAGAGTTTAGTGTGAAGAGTCAAAGCCCAGTAACATAGAAGCAGGCATGTGATCCCAGATGAATGGCAAACAGGAATCTAAAGCCTAGATGGTTAGAAGGGTCAGAAGTTAAGTTCTGAGTGTCACCTTTTCACTGACAGTGTGGACAGCCAGCACCACAGTCAAGTCTCTGTTCCAAGCCAGCTCCTGGCATCCCAATGCCTCTCAGATCTCTAAGGTGTTTTCTTTTCTTTCTTCTTTCTTTTTTTTTTTTTTTTTCTGGTAACAGGTTATCAGTGGAAGCTTATTCAGGGATGAGGTGCAGGCATCAAAATCTCAGATGCATTGGTCCAAATATGTATAGGGCCACATTCTAGAGTCTGGGAATAAAACTGTGAATAGCATAGTCACTGACTTCAGGAGCTTACCTTAATTTGCTTGTAGAAAACTAAAGGACAAAATCAGTTGTGTTTATATACACCAATAGCAAACCATCAGATAGAGAAACTAAGGAAACAATCCAGGAGTTCCCATTGTGACTCAGCAGGTTAAGGACCCCACATTTTTTCTGTGAGGATATAGGTTTGATCCCTGACATTGCTTAGTGGGTTAAGGATCTGGCATTGCTATAAGCTGCAGTGTAGGTTGCAGACACAGTTCAGATACAGTGTCACCATGGCTGTGGCATAGGCCTCAACTGCAGCTCTGATTTGATCCCTAGCTGCGGATCTTCCATATGCCACAGGTGCAGCTTTAAAAGGAGAAAAAAAAAAGAAAAAAAACAATCATTTTGTTATTACACAAAAAAGAATAAAATATCTAAGTCTAGGGGAAGACGTACAGTAAAAACTTAAGAAATCAATGAAGGAAATTGAAGAAGACACATATAAATGGAAATTTTATGCTCATGCGTTAGAGGAATAAATATTGTGAAAGTATCCATAGTACCCAATTAAATCTACAGATTTGATGCAATCCCTCTCAAAATTCCAAAGGCACTTTTCATGGAAACAGAACAAACAATCCTAAAATGTGTATTGAATCACATATGACCCAGATAGCCAATGTAATCTTAAGAAAGAAAAACAAAGCTGGAGGCATAGACTTTCTGATTTCAAATTGTATTACAAGGCTATGGTGATCAAAACATTATGGTACTGGAATAAAAATTACACACATATCAATGGAGAAGAATAGAGAGCCCAGAAGTAAACACATGAATATGGTCAGTTAATTTACAGCAAAGGAGCCAAGAATACACAATGGGAAAAGAACAGTGTTTTCGATAAATGATGTTGGGAAAACAGGACAATAACACGCAAAAGAACGAAACTGTACCACTACCTCATACCATACACAAAAATCAACTCAAAATGGATTAATGGCTTGAATATAAAACCTGAAACCATAAAGCCCCTAGCAGAAAACATGGAGAAACAATATCCTTGACATTAGTCTTGTTAATGATGTTTTAGATCTGACATGATAAGCACAAACAACAAAAGTTAAAAAAAAAGGGGGGGGTTGTGGCAAGATGGCAGAGGAGTAAGAGGTTGTGCTCACCCTCTCCCACAAACACAAAAAAACCACATCTACATGTAAAACAACTTGCACAGAACATCAACTGAATCCTGGTGAAAAAACTTAAACCTCCAAAAAGGGCAAGAAATTTGACATAACTGGGTAGAACAAAAGAAAAGAGAGAGAGAGGGAGAGAGAAAAGGAATCAGGACAGCACTAGCACTCCAAGGAGGGAGCGGTGAAGCAGAAAAGGAACCCTCGCCCTGGGAAGCCACCTAACCAATGGAAAGATCAGCTGAGCTGGAGGGACCTCAAAGCCACAGACAAGAAAAGTGCAGCAGCTGGGCTGAGAACGGCAAAGTGGAGCAAGAGCCTCATAGATCATCTGAACACTCTGAGATTCTCAGAGAGGGACTGCATGCTGAGACTTAGGCTCCAGAGGTCAGTCCCTGGGAGAGGACTGGGGTTGGAGGTGTGAAGACAGCCTAAAGGGCTAAGGAGCAGTGTACCACAGGCAAGCAGGCAACACTCTATGGGCTGGGGAGTGGAACGCCAGGACAGAGGGAGCCCAGGTCTGGACCCACAGGAGGGGCAAGGCTCTATTGTTGGGGAGGATGAGAGGAGGAGGGGCTGACCACCATAGGAAACTTCTTGCACCAGAGCATGCACAGAGGGTGGTCTCACAGAGGGCGGGGGGTCTCAAGCCCAAAGTGCCAGCAGCAGTGGGGCATCTCTGGTGCAGCCATCCATAAGACTCTTGCTTGTATACAGGAGATTGGCAACTTCTTGTGCAGGCTACCAGTGGCCAGGCACCTCTAGTGTGGGCCAAGGGCATAAGAGGGCTAAGTGCCACATGGGGCCTACCAAGCACCAGATTCTATTGTTATCACTCCCCTGGGAACATACCCACCCTCAAGCTGCCACTGCCAAATGCTCAGGGCAGTGCCCAGACATTTGTTTGCTGTCCCCTCCCAAGTCCATACAGCTAGGATCACCTGGTGCAGCACCTCCTGCATGGTTTGAGTGGGACAGGGTGCTTCCTGGTGTGCAGGGGAGGGAGCAAACCACCAGTTATCCCTGACTCCAGAGGTGGGTGTGGCCCACCAACACAGGGGATACCTGAACAAAAATCACTTGCAGCCCCAACCACCTCTGAGGGCACCACAGAGAAGGACATTATTATAGAACACCACTTGATGTTGCTCTCGCTCCCCTGGGAGCACACCTGCCTTGCAGCTGCCACTGCCAAACATTCTGGGCAGTGCCCAGACACTTGTTCCCTCACAGGAACCTGTAACTAAGAGCACCTTTGCAGCACATCCTGTAGGGGCTAAGCAGGACGAGGTGCTTCCTGCATGGTCTACAGGAAGCAGAGGAAAACCACCTCAATTATCTCTGGCTCCGGAGGTGGAAATGACATGTTACCACTAGGGGTCGTGAATAGGCACCACCTGCAGCCCCAGTCACCTCAGGGGCACCAGAGAGGAGGGACTGAACACCACTTGTGGGTGCTCTTGCACTCCTGGGAACATACCAACCCCACTGCTCCCACTGCTAAGTGCTCTGGGCAGTACCCATATGCCTGATATCTATCACTTCCCAGAACCCTGCAACTAGGAATAACCTGTTCAGCACCTCATATGTGGGCTGATATGGGTCGCTTCATTCATGGTCTACAGGTGTTGGGGGCAAACCAACATACTTATCAGTGGCTCTAGAGACAATCATGGCCCACTACAACTAGGAGTCCCTGAACAGGTAAAACCTGTGATTCCAATCTCCTCAGAGGAGGGCATTGCAATTGAACACTAGCCTTTGTGACTCTCACTCCTCTGGGAACACACACATCCTGCTGCTGCTACTGCCAAATGCTCTGGACACCTGGTAGATCTGCCTAGAACTCAATACCACTTCCCAGGGCCCTGCAACTAGAAGTAACCAGTGCCACCTTCCTGCAGGTCCTTGCTGCTGTTGAGATCCCAGTGACCAGGCACAAACTGCTGACCCTACCCATTTCTTTCTTCTCCCTGAAAACACATAGAGCAACAGGGAGATAACAGCCTGCACACACCAAAGAAAGAGACACCAAATATTCAAACTCCCACACCAAAAATAAATAGTAACCCCACCAAAAAATACAAAGGGGTATTGTTGCCTAGAAATAGCTTTACAAGACTACAGTGTGGCTTCCCCAAACTCACAGAAAAAGAAAACCATAAGCAAGATGAAGAAGCTCAGAAACCATTCCAAGTTAAAGGAAAATAATTCATCTAAAGCAGTCAACCATAAAACAGACCTCTGCAGTCTGACAGAAATGGAGTTCAGAAGGGAGGTAATGAAAATACTTGAGTAATTAAGGCTGAATATCAAGGAATTAAGAGAAGACACAAACAGCAATGCAGATTCCCTTAGAAAGGAACTAGAAAATATAAGGAAGAGTCAAGAGAACTAGAAAACTCATTTGCAGAGATGCAAACTAAGCTAAAGGCAATAAAGAGCAGACTGAATAATGCAGAGGAAAGCATTAGCAACATAGAAGATAGAATAATGGAAATCACCCAATCAGGGCAGCAGAGAGAAAAACAAATGAAAAAACATGAAAGTAATATGAGATCTATGGGACAATATAAAGCAGGACAACCTATGCATAATAGGAATTCCAGAAGGAGAAGAGAAAGAAAAGAGGATTGGAAATATATTTGAAGAAACTATGTCCTAAAATTTTCCAAACCTTAAAGGAATCTGACATCAAGATACAGGAAACACAGAGGACCCCAAACAATTGGAACACAAACAGGCCCACACCAAGACATATTACATTAAAAATGTCAAGAATTGAAGATAAAGAGAAGATCCTAAAGGCAGCAAGAGAAAAACAAAGCTTTAATTATAAGGGATCCCCCATAAGTCTATATTAGCTGATTTCTCTACAGAAACACTACAGGCCAAAAGGGAGGAGAAAGATATATTTAAAGTGCTGAAAGGAAAAAAAATGCAACCTAGAATACCCTACACAGCATTTAAAATAGAAGGGGAGATAAAGAATTTCTCTAACAAACTAAAGCTAAAAGAAGTACAGCAAGATTAGACCTTTCTAAAAGAAATACTGAAAGGGCTCCTATTAAAAAAAAAGTAAAAAGAAAGAAATAGAATGGAGGAAACCACAATGGAAAGCAATCATTCTAACATTCAAATAAGCCAGCACACAGATCTAAACATGAAGATGTTTAAAAAAACAAAACTAAACTAAAAAAAAAAAAAAGAGAGACACAGTAATACATTATGGGCAGGGAAAATAAGAAAACATAGACTCTTCTTTTTTTAACTCAAAAAAAACTTTTTTTGTCTTGTCTTTTTGGGCCATACCTGTGGCATGTAGAGGTTCCCAGGCTAGGATTTTAATCAGAGCTACAGCTGCTGGCCTACACCACAGCCACAGCAACACCAGATCCGAGCCGTGTCTGTGACCTACACCACAGCTCAGGGCAATGCCAGATCTTTAACCCATTGAGCAAGGCCAGGGATCAAATCCACAACCTCATGTTTCCTGGTCAGATGCGTTTCTAATGGGCCATGATGTGAACTCCTAAAAATTTTTTTTAATGATGTTTTTGAATCTATATGTCTATCAGGCTAAAAGAAGCAGATATAAGAAGCTGTTAACATACTTAAAAAATAGGGCAACCACAAATCAAAATGGAATATCAAGTTCACAAAAACTGAAAAGAACTCAAGCATAAAATAAATGGAAATCATCCAACCAAAAAAAGAAAAGAAGAAAGGAGGAACTGAATTAACTGGAAAACAAGGTCTAAAATGGCCATAAACACATATCTACGAATAATCACCTTAAATGTCAATGGTCTGAATGCACCAATCAAAAGACACAGAGTGGCAGAATGTATAAAAAAGCAAAACCCCACAATCTGCTGTCTACAAGAGACTCACCTTAGGGCCAAGAAAACATATAGATTAAAAGTGAGGGGATGGTAAAAGATATTTCATGGCATAGGACAAGACAGGAAAGCAGGAGCTGCAATACTCATGTCAGACAAAACAGACTTTAAGATGAAGCCTGTAAAGAAAGACAAAGGACACTATATAATGGCTAAAGGATCCATTCGAGAAAAGGATATTACAATTGTCAATATATATACCCCTAATATAGGAGTACCCAAGTACCTACAGCAAGTACTATCAGACATAATAGGAGAAATAGATGGGAATACAATAATAGTAGGAGACTTTAACACTACACTCACAACAGTGGACAGATCCTCTAGGCAGAAAATCAGTAAGGCAACAGAGATCCTAAATGATACAACAGAAAAGTTAGACATAATCAACATTTTTCAGGACATTACACCCCAAAAAATCAGAATATACATTCTTCTCAAGTGAAAAGAAATGAGAAAAAACAAACTACATGGAGATGAAACAGCATGCTACTAAAAATGAATGGGTCAATGAAGAAATCAAGAAGGAAATTACAAAATACCTTGAGACAAATGAGACTGAAGACACAACCACTCCAAATCTATGGGATGCTGCAAAAGCAGTGCTCAGAGGGAAATTCATAGCAATACAGGCCTTCCTCAAAAAAGAAGAAAAACCTCAAATCGACAACTTAAAGCAGCACCTAAATGAACTAGGAAAAGAAGAACAAACAAAACCTAAAATCAGCAGAAGGAAGAAAATCATAAAGATCAGAGAAGAAAACAATAAAATAGAGATTCAAAAAAACAATAGAAAAAAATCAATAAAATCAAGAGCTGGTTCTTTGAAAAGGTAAACAAGAAGAGGAGAGAAAAAACCCAAATAAACAAAATAAGAAATGAAAAAGGAGAAGTCACAATGGATATTACAGAAATACAAAAAACCATGAGAGAATACTGTGAACAATTGTACGCCAAGAAATTTGAGGACTTAGAGAAATGGGCAACTTTCTAGAGACATAAAGCCTGTCAAAATTGAGTCAGGAAGAAACAGATCAACTGAACAGATCGATCACTAGAAACAAAATTGAGTATGTCACAAAAACACTCCCTACAAATAAAAGTCCAGGATCATATGGCACAGGTGAATTCTACCAAACATACAAAGAGGAACTGAAACCCATCCTCCCTAAATTTTTCTGAAAGGTTGAAGAAGAAGGAAAACTCCCAAAGACATCCTATGATGCCGCTATCACCTTAATTCCAAAACCAGAGAAAGATACCATGAAAAAAGAAAACTATAGGTCAATACCTTCAATGAATATAGATGCAAAAATTCTCAACAAAATTTTAGCCAACTGAATCCAACATTTAAAAAATATCATACACCATGATCAGGTGGGATTCATCCCAGGCACACAAGGATGGTTCAATGTACATGAATCAATCAATGTCATATACCACATTAGCAAAAGAAAAGTCAAAAACCACATGATCACCTCAGTAGATACAGAAAAAGCATTCGACAAAGTCCAACATCCATTCAAAATCAAAACTCTTACCAAAGTGCGGACAGAGGGAACATATCTTAACATTATAAAAGACTCTTATGACAAACCCACAGCAAATATAATACTCAATGGAGAAAAGCTGAAAGCCTTCCCACTAAAATCTGAGAACAAGAAAATGATGCTGACTCACCACTGTTATTCAACATAGTATTGGAAGTCCTAGTTACAGCAAGCATACAAACAAAGGAAATAAAAGGAATCCAAATAGGAAGAGAAGAGGTGAAACTGTCACTTTATGCAGATGACATGATATTATATATAGAGAACCCCAAGGACTCAACACCAAAATTACTTGAACTGATCAACAAAAAAATTCAGCAAAGTAGCTGGATACAAGGTTAACCTTCAGAAATAAATGGCATTTCTGTATACTAACAATGAAATATTAGAAAAGGAATACAGAAATACAATACCTTTTATAATTGTACCCCAAAAAATCAAATACCTGGAAATAAAACTGACCAAGGAGATAAAACACTTATATGCTGAGAACTATAAAACATTAATCAAGGAAATCAAAGAAGATACAAAGAAATGGAAAGATATCCCATGATCATGGGCTGGATATGCACATATGAAAGTCAAATATTACTCTACCTTAAAAAAGAAGGAAATCTTAGGAGTTCTCATCATGGCTCAGCAGTGATGAATCCAACGAGTATCCATGAGGACACATGTTGCATCTCTGCCCTTGCTCAGTGGGTTAAGGATCTGGCATTGCCCTGACCTGTGGTGGTGTGTGGTATAGGTTGCTGACATGGTGGCTCGGATCCCATGTTGCTGTGGCTGTGGCATCTGTGGCTCTGAAACAGTCTGTAGCCTGGGAAGTTCCATCTGCCACAGGCGTGGCCCTAAAAGGAAAAAAAAGGAAAAAAGAAAAAAGGAAATCCTGCCATTTCTGACAACATGGATGAACTTGAAGAACGTTATGCTAAGTGAAATAAGACAAAGAAAAATACTGTATAATTTCACTTATATGTGGAATCTAAAAAAGAAGAACTCATAGAAAGAAAGGATGGAATGGAGGTTAAGGGGCTGGGAGGTGGGGGAAAGAGGAAAATTTTGGTTCATGGGTACAAAATAAATTTCTTGCTCTCATAATCTTAGTGAACAGTGAAAAGGCAAAAAAAAAAAAGGTGAAATTAAGATTCGACCATTTATCTGATTACATTGTTTCTATTGTTCTGTAACAAATTCCATAACTTCTTTGCTTTAAAACAGCATACTTTTTTTTTTTCTTTTTACTACAGTTCTTTAGAAGTCCAACATGGATCTTACTGGGCTAAAATCCCAGTGTTGGCAGGGCTATTTGGAGGTTCCAGGGAAGAATTCTTCCTCTCCTTGCCCTTCCAGTTTCTAGAGGATGAACACATTTCTTGGCCCATCCTCTTTCCCTCATCTTCGAAGACAGTAATGTTGCTTCTTTCTGATCATTCTTCCATACCCACATCTTCCCCTGTCTACTGCTAGGAAGATATTTCCACTTTGTCAGGGCCCATGGGGTTTAATTGGGCTACCTGTATAATTCAGGTAAAAGTCCCCTTCTTACAGTCATTCGCTTAATCACATCTACAGTTTCCGTATTAGGATCTGGCCATTTTTGTGCGGTCATTATTCTCCCTGCCACACCCATATTATGCTTTTCATTTCCTTTTTAAAACTTTATAAGAGTGACTCAGAAAATTCCTTGAAATCTTTCTTAATCAACTCTCAGTACCACATCTCTAATGAATAGTTGCAAGCCTCAGCCAAACTCCCTGTTCAATTATTATGGCAGTGTTTCATTACGGCCATGTTATAAATATCCCAGACAGTATTTATCTCTCCATCTATAAAGGCCTGTATTAAATAGTAAGCTTATTTTATCAGTTCTCTTTAGCATGCATCATAGTCTTACCAGACCCCTAACAGATTTTCTCAAACATTCTGTGGATGTCCACCTCCTTTAAAAGACATGGAAAGGTAAAATAAATTTCTTATGTCTAAAGGAGAACCTGTCACTATAAAATAAATATTACATCATAGAATTCCTTTATTCATTCTTCATTTTATAAAGAAATAATAGTTGGTTCACTAGGAGGTATCTGGCAGATGACTAAGACTTTTGTGAAAGATGTCCAAAGTAAAGCCAACAACCCCAGAAAGCTCATGTCGATTGTGTTAATTGAGTCAAAAAGGAGAACAAGGTGTGTACAATACAAAATACATAAGTAAATTAATAAACTCATACATATGTACAATTATCAATATTTATACATAGATATAGATCTGATTGTGGTGTTATTTAAAAATAAAAGGAACACACAATTTAGATAGAGTGGGGAAGAATGGCTTTTCTGTAGGTGTTATTTGGTCTATTCCCTGAATAAAGAGAAAAACCAATCACCATAATCATCTGGAGCAAGACATGGCATGCAGAGGGAATAGCAGCTGAAAGACCAGGAAACACCTTGGAGGTATAATAAAAGTCTGTGCAACTAGAAAAGAATGAACAAAGGCTGGGGATAGGGGTAGGTGAAGGATAAGAGATAAGGAGAGAAATGTCAGCAAGTCCCGAGACATTTAGAGCGTTATAGTTGGAGAGGAAATATAATCTATTATTTTAACAGGGGTATTTTTTAGAGGGGAAAGGGCATTAGTAATAAGGCATCAAAAAGAGCATGGAGAATAGAAGGCTCAGCAATTTGGGCAATCCACAAAAATGAGGATGCTCCCAGGCAATTCAAGGCCCATGTTTCTTTACATACAGACCAGGTAAGGGGTTTTAATTTTGTTCTGTTGCAGTGTGATCTGAGAGCTGCTCTAAGAAGATGATCTGGCTGTAATGTGGAAAATAGTTTATGAATGGGCAAGAGAGGGTTCAAGGAAACAAGTAGGGAGATCATTGTAGCAAGCAGTACAACATGATGCCTGTAACACTGGAGATGCTAAAAAATGGTATCGTGTAAATTACAATTTGAAGATAGTGGTATCCAGCCCTGAGGGTGGATATCGCGGAAAGATCTGAACTAAGCATGGATTTTTACCTAAACAAATGGGTAGAGAGCAGTATCATTATGAGAAATATAGATCCCTATGTGCTTCAGTGCAGGTAAGAACTCTAAGATGGGTATTTATATTTTAGAATAATTTTCATAGAGGAAACTATTAATGTCTTAAGATTGAACTACCATGCTTGAGCATAGTATAGAGGATGGGCAAGAATCATGAGGTCTAAATTCCCATTGAAATCCGAAGAAAAGAGAATTGGAGATGACTAGTGGACATGATGATGACAGATAATAGAAAACAACTTAAAACAGAGTTTTCTTTTAGAAGAGGTGGGAGGGTAATTATAAGACCCTTATTTTCCTTCTCTTTCTCAGTATTTTCCTTAGATTTCTAACAGCCTTTTCTTTTACTAACTCTCATCTTTTACCTCAGGATCAGATAATTGTGTTGCTGTGTGACCTCAGGTAAATTATTTAACCTCCCTGTTCTTAAGTCTCTATCTTTAAAATGAGGGCATTAAAAGTTGCTAATTTAAGGCTCTTGTTAAGATTAAAATAGATAATACATGTAAAATGCAGAGTTAAAATAATCTTGCTATTTAATACAGGCTTTCATAGATAAAATGCTTAGGACAGCACCTAATATTTTGGGTTTTTAAATTTTTTTTATGATTATCATTATTATTGCTGTTATCACCACTCAGAGTATCACAAACAGTTGTTTATCCTGTCTCAGGTTAAGAGAGGTCCCAACCTAGGAACACAGTGACAAATCTCCCCTTACTTCTCCTTGAAGCGAAAAAAAAAATTGCTGTTTATAAACAGGAAAAACAAACACCTGCTAATACAACCAGAATTTTATAACTTTTTATACAAAATTTCATGTATACCCATATTTTGTTAAAGAAGCTAAATGCTTAAAATACGTATTTAAATTCACTTTAAAATTACACATGACAAAGCTCTTAGAAGAGTTTCTACTGAATAATTTAATAACAAGAATAGCTCCCTCTATTGTGAACCCAAAGTTTAGAGCTGTCAGGCAGTTTACTCATATTACCTTGTTTAAACCCCCAATAGTTTTTCTATAGAAGTGTGAGGATCTCCATTTTTACAGATGAGGGGCCTGAGTTTTAGAGTATTTTTACAAACAGGGACACAGAGGCTCTGAGAGGGCATAGTTATTTGTCAAAGGCTACATCATTTAAAGTGTTTGGAATAGGGTAAGAACTCCAGTTTTCTGGATTCTGGACAGGTTTTCCTCCTGCTTTCCAAGCAAGCCTTCCAGTAGAGGGCATGGAGGTAACAATGCCGGGAAGAGAGTGCTGAACAGAGGTTCAGCATAATTACATGTAAAACAATAAATTATAATGCTAAAATTTGAAAGAATAAAATTCACATTAGAAAGGTCAGTTTGGGAGGCCAATTGTATATGATGTCAGTACAAAATGACCTAAACTTCCAGTTCACCTCTTTCCTATTTGTTGTCTAACTATTTAAAATAATGATCTCTAGGAGTTCTCACTGTGGTGCAATGGGTTAGGAAACCTACTGCAGTGGCTGGGTTTGCCACAGAGGAACAGGTTCAATACTCAGCCTGGAACAGTGGCAGTGGCTTAAAGGATCCAGTGTTGCCACAGCTGCAGGTTGCAGCTACAGCTCAGATTTGATCTCTGGCCTGGAAACTTCCATATGCCCTGGGTGTGGCTGTAAAAAAAAAATTAATTAATTAAAATATGACCTCTGTATTCCAGTTACCTCACCTTGGGAAAGCAACTGATCAATGTTAACTTCTCTTTTTCCTTGACTTTTGAACTGCATAGATTATATCCTATTATATCTCATAGTTGTGGTATCTAGGAATCAGTCACTGTACTATCTAAGAGATTCATTTCAATAAACAATATTTTTTGGAGTTTCCATCGTGGTTCAGCAGGTTAAGAACCCAGCTTGTATCTATGAGGACATGGGTTTGACCCCTGGCCTCGCTCAGTGGGTTAAAGGATTTGGCATTGCCATGTGAGCTGTGGTGTGTGTTGTAGATGCGGTTGGGATCTATTGTTGCTGTGGCTGTGGTAGGCTGGCAGCAGCAGCTCTGGTTTATCCCCTAGCCTGGGAACTTCCATATGCTGCATGTGCAGTCCTTTAAAAAAATAAATAAGTAAACAATATTTTTGAATCAATGTAAGTCTTTCAAGGGTCACTTTGCTCCTGTACTATTTTCATTCTATTGTTCCAGTGTTTTTTGATGATCTCATTAATTTTTATATCATCTCTAATCATGTCCATGCTTATTTTCTTACTTCTACAATTCAGACTGAGATTTTATTCTATACTTAAGATAAATTAAACTAAAAATATGCCAAAATAACAAAAATTGGATTATCAGTATTCACAGGAGCCTCTTCATCTTTCTGAATTCTCAAAGATATGGGCATTTCTTAGGGCCCATAAAGTTATTATTTTACTACTTCATAACTTCACATGTATTTGTTACTTATCCTCTAGAAAGTAAATGTTTTGCGATAATCTCTACATTGCCTTACAGTGGCATTTCCCTTTTAGCCCTCCTGCCTCCAGCATTATTCTAGAGTAGGTACAATAAGTAACTTTTCCTTTTCCTTGACAGACATTGATATTTGAGGAGAGTTTTGATTTCAGAATGTGTGGTAGAAATAATATTGTTGAACAGTTATTATCTGATAAGCACTCTTCTAAGTTTTTTTTTTAACCTATGACTTTATTTAATAAGAGCACTATTCAGTAGGTATTATGTTATCCCTACTTTTTAGATGGAGAGACTGAGTCACATAGAGCTAAGCAACTTTCCAAAAGTCCCTAATTAGGTAAGTTGTTAAGTAAGAATTTCAAGCTAATCTAGTAACCAAGTAATTAACTACTTGTTTATATTTCCTTAAATATGCTGTCTTCAGATCATGAATAGCCTTGGAATTTTGAAGTTTCCAGTGGAATTTATGGGCACCCATTGGGCTAGGTCCTGTTACTACTTCTCTCACAGGGGCATTGTTATAAATGGAATGTTTCTGTCCTTCTTAAATTCATATGTTGAATCTTAACCCTCCAAGTGATGGTAATTGGAGCATGGGGACTTTGCAGTTTTATCGGGTTATGAGGGCAGAACCCTCTTGAATGGACTAGTGCCCTTATAAAAGAGTACCTAGAGAGATGGCTCTACCACCATATGTGGACACAGTGAGAAGATGGTTGTCTGTGAACAAGGAAGCAGGCTCTGATCATGTATTTTTCGTACTTTAATCCTGGATTTCTCAGCCTCCAGAACTGTGAGAAATAAATGTTAGTTGTTTGAGCAACCCAGTCTATGGTAGTTTCATTGTAGAAGCTCAAAGGGACTAAGACAGGTGTCTTAAGACTCAAGTGAAATGACTTATTTGAAAGCATATATTAAAAAAAAAAGCAGCAGTACATATTTTGTTGTCAATAGTAGAATTTTAAATGATAGATCCTTTCATAAAAGTCATCCTTATTTTTTGAAATTTTATTTTCAGTGCTTTTATTCTACCCATTTTCATGTAAGCTGATTTTGAACATTTTGAATAACAGATTGCTTAAGGTATGTACTGCACTTTAAAACAGAATTAGTCATTTCCTTTATATTCCTCTGTGTATATCTATCAATTTCTAAGATGTTGAGACTTGAAATAAAGGGCTATTAAACCAAAAATAGAAAAATCAAAGCAATAGAATAAAGGAATAAAAAAGTGTCTGTGAAAGGAGTATAGTTACCATTATGATAGCACAAACTTTCGTTCTGAGCTTTTTTGACACTGCAGAGTTACACATTTATTTTAAGTAACGGAGGAAATTACACCGATTATTAAAGGATAAAAACAGTTCTATGGCAAAAAATTCCAAAATAAATTTGTCATATGACATCTATTTTATTAGTATCATGTCACAAAATAACTATCTTCATTTTCACTTTAAAAGCTGTTGTGTATAAAGACAGTGTTCATAAGTCAGCTGTTACCTGCATGGACCATTGTAAAGAATATTCTAAAGAATACCAGGTGAAAGGACACAAGCGAACTTCCTTGTGATCTGACTGGACACAAGGTTAAAGTTACACTATATAGTGACATTGGGAGTAACATATCCATTACCTATATAACTCACATCTTACTTATCTAGTACAGCAAACTTAAAAAGCATGATTATGTCCATTTTATAGAAATATGAGATTTACAGATGTTAAGCAGTAGGTCCAAGCTAACTATATAATTATATCCAGGCATGTCTATCACCAAAATCACGCTCTTTCTAATAAAATTTTATTTATTTCCTTCTGAAAAGTTAAAAGAGTTGGTGATATCTGAACAAAGTTCATGAGCTTTTGTGTAACAAACTCCCCTGGATGGAAAGGGAGGAAAAGAGCAATTCAGACAGAGAATAGCATTTGCAAAATCGCCAGACACAGTAGATTATCCCCTCCTCAGGGATCATCAGGTTGTCTGGAATGGATGGAATATGATTGGATTTCCATTCTGGAACCAGATCATTCAAAAATGGTACCACTCTCATTCTCAGATGTCTGGATTTCATCAGGAAAGTCATGGGAAAACACTGATGGATTCTATACATCATGTGAGGAGTGGGAGATAAAAGGAATTAAAGCAATATTTTTAAAATGCTGATAGGATTAGTGACCTAGGTACAATCATTCTATTCTTTAAATAAAGATGTCAAAACTTTCTCTCCATTTTTTTTTTTAACTTGCAGAGTTCAAAAGTTCAAATGCAAGAGCATAGACATTAATTTGTAGAATTGGATAGGAAATTCATAGAATTAAACAGGGTATTCAAAGACTTTTAAGATAACAGCAATAATACAGGTAAAGATGTGAGTCAAGCTCATGAGAAGAAGGGAAGAGAAGATGGAGTGGATGACACATTGAAATGGGGTGTAGTAAGAATAGCAGGCCTGGATGAGGTTAAAAAATATCGGTGTGAATGACATTAGGAATATGGAGCTTAGCAAATACCAAATGTTCTAACAACCCAGCCCAACATCTGTCCTGAGGAAATCATTGTGTTATTACCCTGCAGTGTATCCTGTGGGTAGGGGAAGAAGATTTTACACAATGGAATATTTTAGGGGAGTGTGATGTTCTCTGTGTTATATTGGTAAGGGAATAAATGTTGAGAAACAGGCTTTCTCTAGCTGTCAAGCTTGTTTGCTATTCAAAAGTCTTCCACAAGATAAACCAAGATGTTATGTAGAAATGCATGGAGTATTACCTCCCAATAATATCACAGGTGTATTTTTTTTCACGGTTATATTTGCATTTTAGCCACGGATATGGGTTGCTAATCGATATTATAGTTACCAATAATAACAGTAGAAATTGGCATAAAGAAATAGGCCATCAGGTCCTTTAATGAGTTGCAAAAAGCAATGTGAATTTGAACATATGTGTTGAGAGCCCAGAACAGAATGTTATGGGAAATTTTTCCTAGGAAAAAGCAAAAGAGAGAGAAAGTAATAAACTTACAACAAGATTTTTATTGCATAATAAATAGAAGAACTGTTGTTTTGATAGTTCTCACTTCCAAACACACGTTAACTCTAGTTTTAGTGGTATGCATGCTGAAGTTTTTATGAAAAATTATACTTTACATTGCTCAAAATAATTTAAATGATGAATCAAGATGTGGTTAAGCTAATAGAGTAAGTTGTAGTTGTAACATTATTTAGAAGTTCACTAACAATTATTTCATATTTTCTGTATGCTTGAAAACTTTCTTATAAAATGGGGAAAAAAGATGGAATGTGGTGAGGATATTAATTTTTGTTTTGCTCCATTGCAGACATGGGATATTGCCTACACTAGTATATCAGTGTCTAAACCCCTATAGCACTGGAAGAAGTTCCAGTGGTTTTGTCAAAATTCTGGCCTTTTTTTTTTTTCTTCAGTTCTTTGCTTTGACCTTGAACGTTAAAGCCTCAGTGTAGACTACATCAGGCATCACAGTTATGGTGCCATCTTGGTGAGAAATTAGGGGCTTTGACAATGGCGGTGACTGCAGATTTAATCACAGCAAAACAGAATCTGAGAGAAGCTGTCACAAAAGCCAGGATTACATATCCCTGAAGATTCTAATCTCTTTGGAGGAATCTGACTGTATCCAGAATGCTAGAGGAGCTGAGGAAGGAGTCATGCAAATACTGACCGATGATTATAACAATATGTTTCCCTACATGGCATAAGATATAAAAAAATCACTGCATTTAACTAATTGTTTACAATAGCCATGGACTTGGAAGAATGCACACAGTTCTGTCCCTCAAAAGTTTACAGTGTACAATGGAATAATGAGTTACCCACCAGCAAAGAGATGATACTGGACTAAACTGGGTTCTAACAAAGCCTAAATTTAATATACTCTGTGAAGGGAAAAGTAGGAAAATTTGAATACAATGAGATGCCACAGTTCATAGAACTGAGAAACAGATCAGATGGGGAGGCTGAACAGGAACAGAAATGTTGATAGGACAGACGAGATGGAGCATGTGCAAGGTGGTGTGGTCTCCCACACTGTTGGATGGAAGGTCAGTCGGTACAACCACTATGGAAAACTGGAAAAAAGCATGCAGGTTAATCAAAAAAATAAGCATAGAACTATCATATGATCCAAAAATCTCATTCCTCGGCATCTATCCAGTGAAAACCATAGTTCAAAAAGATACATGCACTCCAATGTGTATAGCAGCACTATTTATAATAGTCACGACATTGAAGCAAACTAAATGTCCCTTGACAGAGGAATGGAAAGAAAATGTGATACATATATACAATGGAATATTAATCAGCCATAAAAATAATGAAATAATGCCATTTGCAACAATACAGATAGACCTAGAGATTATCATACTAAATTAAGTTAGTAAGACAGTGAAAGACAAACATCAAATGATATCACTTATATGTGGAATCTAAAAAAAAAAGATACAAATAAACCTATTTTCAGAACAGAAGCAGACTCACAGACTTTGAAAATAAACTTACTACTTTAGTAAGGGGACAGGTGATAGGAGTGGACTGAGGGGTTGGAATTGGCATATGCACACTGTTATATATGGAATGATTGGCCAACAGGGACCTGTTGTATATATCACAGGAAATTCTACCTGATATTCTGTGATAATCTACGTGGGAAAAGAATCTGAAGAAGAATGCATGTGTATACATGTATAACTGAATCACTTTTTTGTGCAGCAGGAATTATCACAACAATGTAAATCAACTATACCTTAATAAAACTTTAAAAAGTGAAAAAAAAGTAAAACCTCTATTAAAAAAAGAGAAATGTTTATTGAAGTTTGTTTATGATATGAGGTTTGTTTAAAGCCACTATTTTTCCTCTATACTGTGACCTCATGAATATGATCCTGATACATCTTCTCCACTAGTTACAGCACTAGTTACAGCATTTGAAACTAGAGGCAGATTCCCCACCATAACAAAGTCCTTAGGTTTCAGGGACAGTTCCTTAATAGACCTTGTCCAAGGCTCTGCAAGGGCCCCAAGTATGTCTTCACAAGTGTCTATGTTTTTGTTAACAACTTGTAATTTTGTGAAACGTTTCGTTCTACAGTTTTTTTTTTTTAAGACGAACTCAAAATGATCTAAACTTAGACTTCTACAAATCTGAGTCCATCACCTCTTAAGGAATTACTCAGTTAACAATTATGGAATTGATGAATACATTAAAAGGTATTTAATGGTAAGATATAAGAAGGGGTCTTTAGAGCTATCCTTTATACTTGTGGAAAATATCTGAAAAGTGTTTGGCACCTCTTAAAGATAAAAAGCACAAATCAAAATACATATTAATGTTTGGGAAAGTTTGTGAGAGGAGAGAAGAATTAGAAAAATGGATGTTTTACATGTACCCCAATGTTCACAGCAGCATTATTTTCAATAGTCAAGATATGGAAGCATCTTAAGTGCTTATCGACCAATGAGTGAAGAAGGAAGATGCAGTGTATATTAACACAATGGAATACTATTGTATCATCAAAAATAATGAAACTTTGCCATTTGCAATAAATTGACCTGGAGGATATCATGCTTAGTGAAATAAGCCATACTGAGAAAGACATATACTGTATATAGCTTATATGTGTAATCTAAGAAATAAAACAAATTAATGGATTTAATAAAATAGAAACAGACTCACAGATATAAGGAATAAACTAGGGGTTACCAGTGAGGAGAGGGGAAAGAGGAAGGTCAAGAATAGGGTAGAAATTAAGAGGTAAGGACTAATATATATAGAATAAATAAACTACATGTATACAATGTACACTCCATGGGATACAACCAACATTTTATAATAATTTTGAATGGAGTATCATCTGTAGAAGTTTTGAATCACTATGTTGTACACCTGAAACTAACATAATGCAGTAAATCATCTATACAGCAATAAAAAATAAAATAAAGGATGATTTGAACACCTCACTCCCATATATATATATATATGCCTGCATTTTTAAATGCATCAAATAACGGCAACCGAAAATACTGTGCTTTTTTTTCTGCAAAAGATATGATGGGGCATTCGTATTTTATTTTCTCTAAATAGCTATAAATAGCTATCACAAATAGTCTTAAGCAACTAGTTCTAATTCTGAACAGATTATAGAAGAAAGTGGGTAGCCACTGGAGAAATAAAATACTAATAGAAGGATTTTCAAATATATTTACATAAAAAAGAGGATATGATAATAGAATAAAGTAATGAAATAATTAGGTTAACTTTGGAGAAGTTTTTGGACAGACTGGTAGGTATTCTGTAAATCTTTAGGTGAAACCAAATAAAGAAATTGAGAGATAGCGTGTTTGATAATCTTCAATAAAGAGTCATTTTAATTTTTTAAATAAAGAGAAAATAAAGTTGTATTCTTAATCCTATTTGTAATGTTCATGTTGAGAGGTGGCATTAGGCATATTAATGTGTTTGCCTCTCCTCTAATTTATTACCTTTTTCCTTCTTTAATGAGATCTGCTCTGCAGCCCATAAAATAATTGTTATGGTAAACTGACTTTTTAAAATTAGCTACACACCAGTTGGTCCAGAAACCTATTCCTCTAGATCATTCATGCACAAAATACCTTTGTGTGAAACCCTTTCCAAATGTGTAATGGCTGGACTTAGTCCAGAAGTTTGCCTGCAGAGTCTCTCAGTAGAAGCAGCCTTACAATTTCCTTTCCTTACAAGCATTTCCATGAGATTCTCACGCAGACATTCTCAGGCTGCTCGCAGATTCCACAGAATATACAGTCAGTCTGAGCTCTGTTTCCAAAGAACTTGTTTTCTTTAACCTGCAGAGACTTGTTTTCTTTAACCCAGTGACTAGCTGTACAACACGGAGGATGAGGGAGAAATTGTTCAAAGATTCTTAGGGGACCTGGAGGAAGATTTATGTGGAAAGATCAAGCCTGTTTAGAACAATTAGCTTACTGTTTCATACATTTCGAAAATGTTTTCCCTGTGTTACCTCTCACACTGTGATTGGGATTCTGCCACCGGGAACCCAGGTGGAAGAAGGCAGACTGTTAGCCCTATCCTTTCCTCAAAGGTGGGGAGATGTTTGTGGGCTATAGCTACCAGGTAGCACCGGAGGACTTCAAGGTAATGTGGGAAGGGCAGGCTGAGACCAAGGTGCAAGATCATTTCTCCCTCACAAGTGCTCCGAAAGCAGACAGGCTAATGGGGCTGAATGTTCGCCAAAGTAGTTACTGATTAATATTTTTTGAGTGCTTCAATTTGTGTTCATGGAAGCATCCTGAATATTTAGAAGAAAAATGAAGCTTTGCTTTAGAACAATTAATATCAGTATCTTTTCTAACACTTAAAAACTCTAAGGGAAAATAAACTGAAACAAGGGGAACTTTAGCGTGACTTAGCAGATTAATATTATTCTACTGAATTATTTTCTTTTCTTGAGAGCATGATAATTAACTGTGCAAAAGGGGATTATGAATTCGCTCTACCTACACTGAAAAATACTTCCCTTTACATGTATTTTAGCTTTGGCACTGGAATTGAGGACATAAATATTTATTCAGTTTAACAAAAATATCAAGAAGCTTCTAAGTGCAGGCCTTGTACTGGTACTAGATATCTAGTGTGAACAAAGTTGACATGCAATGGAAGTTACCAGCATGAACTTCTTATTTTAAATAAACTCAATATATTAATGAAATGTAGACTGATCAGTTTATACAACTTTATTTTGTATTAATTGAACATTTGAAATTAAGAGGATTGTCCAGTATCAATAAAAAGGTGTTAGAAGTCATCAACTCAAGGAAAGTTCTGATATTATCTCCTATTTCCATGGGGAGATGAGGAATCAAGTTTTCCAGCTTAGACTTTCCTCCTAAGGAACATCTTAACTATAATTGAAAGGGAAATTGTGGTTCATTTTCCAGAAATTTACTTTATGGCTGATTGCAAAAGAGTAAAATGAGTAGTGGACAATCCATAGAAAAGAATTATAAATGAGAGGAAACATAAGAGAGAAGGTGAGACAGAGCATAAAACAGGTTGAAATCGTGACGTGCATTTTTTTAATGTATGGAAATATACAGACAGAGAAGGAATGGCCACAGCAAACAGCAAGCCTTGTAACTCAACAGGGCTCTGTCTAGTGACAGGGGGTAAAAGACAGAAATTCAGATCTAGAGATGTCCATAGAAATATGATCATTATGGGGAGAGCAGGGTAGATGCAAATGCTGAATTCCATGAATATACAATGTGTTGTACAATGTGTTGGAAGAAGAAAGAGAGAGACAGAGAGATCAGGTACAGATTACAGGTTACAATAGCATATTCTGGAAAGTAAGTGAGTGTGGTGTGTGTGTGTGTGTGTGTGAAGGAACCCAACAATAGGGCTAAGATACTAGAGGATTCTGGCAGGCGACTGATCAGTATCAGGCTGCATTTGGTTGCAAGTAACAAATCTGCAGATTTGTAGCTCTCTTACAAATCTTCAAAGACCATAGATTTCAGTTAGCTTCAGCTAATTTAAGATCATGGCTGTTCTCTAGGGGTGAAGTGATTTCATAAGAAATAAGAAAATGGTGAGAGATAACAAATATATTAATCCCCATTTATTAATAAATGTAACAAGTGGTGAATTTAGAGGCAAATCTGTAACATGTATATTTTAAGAGAAAAATAAATGATTCTGCCTCTGCAGAAAGAATTTTTGCCTTCAAAAGCTAAAGCTTGACACAGCTTGTAACTACCTGAAAATAGCCACGTTGTAGTTCCCTGATGGCTCAGGGTGTTAAGGATCCAGTGTTGTTACTGCTGCTCCAGTCACTGCTGTGGAGTGTGTGCAATCCCTAGTCCAGGAAGTTCCACATACTGGAGACAGAGCCAACAACAAAACAAAACAAACAAAAAAAAACCCTCAGGTTTATCAACAGAGAATACCTAAATTGGTCAGTTGTTTTAGGTTTTCAAAATGCATGCAACTTAAATGCACGGGAAAAAGTGTTCTGAAAAGGAAGATATAGAAACCTGAGAGCCATTAAAATCAAGCTCTGGCAAAATTTATATTTCTAACTGTATGGAAAGTTTAAATGCTTTATGAAATAGATCTTCTGAGAACACAACTATTGAATGACCTGAAATTGTAGTTATGGCTTTCTCACAGCTACAAAGATGATTAACGATGACATGACATAGGCTGGGCATAAAGGGAAACAGGAATGTCCACTTCATCTTCAAAAATGCAAGAACTTTAGAATGGATCATGATGTTCCATTAATGGTAATTTCAGTATGTTGTTTTAAGTAAAGTGAAATGTAAATATCATAGAAAAAAAGAATAGCACATGCAGTGCATGGTGTAAAGTATATGATGGAATTTTTATTTCAGTTGTGCATTTGTACGCATATGCCCAATTACAAGGTGATAATATGTTTCTTATTGTGGGTTAGAGTTTACAAAGTTGGTTAGTAACTGATCTAGAAATGGAAGTGGGGAAAGGCCCTATCCCTTCCTATAAATTCTACTTTGGGCCGTGATATTTTTCTTTATTCATGTGTTTTATGAATGTTTCTTTTTATCTGATTTCACCTGCATAAAATATTGGGAAATAAATACAGGAAACATTTTTTTTCAAATGTGCATCTCTTTAGGGAATTTGGCCAAATAGAATATCCTTCTAAGACTTAAAACTTCTAAAGCTCCAACTTATAGACATTGTGCAAAAAGTAAAAAATCCTAAGGAAAATCTTGATATGATCAAGCAGCACCAATGTTATTGGTTTTCAGTTAATCATTTCACTAAGCCTTAAAACTGCTGACATATATATAAACACTCCATCATTACAAGTTAAAAACAGCTTTAAAAGAGGAACTCAAATGAGTCAGACTTTTTTTTTCTTTATCTGCTTCAGGCAATGAAGGAATTTGCTGTGTCTCAATGCGACATTTGAAATTTCCCTCATTTAAATTGTCCCAACTTCAAAGCATTTGAAATACAAATCCATCTTCTTTCGGCAGTCTCAATGTCAAAAAGTTATCAAGGGAACAAAGCCCACCTTCAGCTTAATAAAATGATACTTTTTACCAGAGACGTTTCCATTATCTACAGCTAAACTAAACTCTATAAACAATCACCACAATACTGAATTCAAATTACCCTAGTTATAAAAAAATATCAGAAAGTAAGGAATATTAAAAACTCCAAAGAGAGTTTAAAATCAGAAGACTCAATTCATAGTTAACAGTGCAGCCCACAGAACTGTCGAATGAAACCACAAAAGCTGTTGAAATGATAGAAGAGAGACTGACAATTTCAGCTTCTGTTCTAGCTTTCACAAATGAAAGTATCATTACACATATTTCAGTCATCCGGGGTCTTGGTTTCGTGCTTAGAAAAAACAGCTTGGAAAACTCATGTAAAATCTGCTTAGAACCTGGGTAAAGGAAACTACTGAGTGAAAACTAATATTTTTAATTCCAGATTAAATATTAGCATTAGTTTACTTTTCTGAAATAAATTTCCTTTCTTGAGCCAGGCTGTTGAATTCACAACCTGATGACTGTGTGATGCTGGATAGGTAATTTAAATTCTCTCACCTTGTTTTCTCATCTGTAAAATGGGACGATAGCCTCGCTTCCCAAGGTTGCTGTAAAGATTCAATACATTTGTCGATGAAAACCACTTAATATAGTGTCTGGTACACAGGAAATACCCAATAGTGATTTATCATCATCATCATCATCATCATTAGCTTTACATCCTAACTTCCTAGTGAAGTTGTGAGAGTTGATGAGGTAACACATTTGAGCATTGTCTCATTAGGTAAAAGGTATTATGTAAATAGTGGAATACATGAAAGCATGGACTACTCTTTATTACATTTATAAGTACTCTTATAGGAAGACTGTAGAACAATATAGATACTAATAATAACATTTACTCATAATCCTAAAAATTAAGCTTACTCATGTATATTCTATTACATAGAAACTTTTAGGCGGAAATACACGAAGAGATGCATTTCCCCTCTATTTGCTTCCTTTCTTTTTTTGAACTTACTTTCAAACAACAAATACAATTATCGAAGTCTTTCCTAAGCAGAGTAGACAAAATTCAGTATAACACCTGATGTTATATTAGGAAGAGGAAGCCCTGTTACCCTCCCAGTGCCAACCAAACCCCCCACCAGACAATGTCTCTCTTGGGCTTTGTCTTATTCTGTTCTTCCTACCCATACCCTAACAGAAACAAGAGGGTTCCTGTGGGAAACAAGTCATGGGATGTCTAGGCATTTTCATCACTGAAGGAAAACGGAATGAAAAGAGAGAGTACAATAGAGTGAAAAGAGCATAATGTTACCAGTGCTGAGTCTGGACATTTAAAGGGGTTCTCTGAAGTCTCTCCAAACCTGAAAATTTTTATTTGAGTGAAGTAGTAATAGATCTGAATCCCAACCTGCTCTGTTACTGTGATTGTGTAAAAGTGTGATTATATAAAATGCTTTATTACGACAGTTAAATTAACACTTGTGTAGAACACAGGGTGTGGATGGTGAGCTCTGGGTCAACAAAACACAAGAGAAACTGAAACAGTTTATTACTCACAGGCCTTGAGGCCACACGAGGAGGTTAAGGCAGAGTGAAGACAGAGAGAGACAGGACCTGGGGGACATGGCTTTATTAATTAATGTCCACGGGTGGAGTGTTTGGGGGTTCCCAGGCTAAGGCCAGGTAGGCCAATTCAGACCCAAAAGAGCTGAGTTTTAATAAGCCCCACAGGATCTTACCTAGGGAACACACAAAGGGAGGGTCCTGGGAAGCTCCAGTAGGAGAGACTGTTGGCGACAAGGGCTGTTAGGAAAGCCATTAACAGGAACTTACATTCTCTTGTGACTCTGTAAGCTCTTATCTAGGGCATGCACTTGCACGAGGGGGCTTGTGTCACTTGAAGACCAAACAGTATGGATGCCAAAGCAGCAACACTAGGTAACTTCATGGCTAATCTCTTAATCTTTTTAAATGCATATTTTTGTATTTACTGTGACAGAAACTTCCTGAGATTGATCATCTTCATCCTAGAAGCACGTACATATAAATGGATGTTCAGAGGTTGAGTAAAATGTGAACGGTGGATAGTAAGTTAGATTGAATGTATTTCTTATAAATTCAGAGCTCATGCTTTTCTAGTATGCCATACTGACTCATATGGGCTCATTCAATGAATGAAAAATAGTATAATTCCCCAATGATAACCATTACAGTCTTGCATATGAAATTACTCTTTAGTAATTAGGAGCGCTAAATGAACTCTACGGATTTAACAAATACTTACTAAATGGCATTGAAGCAGGCACTATATAAAGTATCGGGATATAATAATAAAGAAGATAAAGGCACCAAAATTTATGGAGTTTATGGTCAAGAGGAAGACACAAAATTTAAAAGAACTATAAAAATATTCAATTATAATTCTTTGTCTTTTTTATAAGCTACTAGGATTTAAGCATCGCTATGTACCAACCATTGTGTTGGATGCTTTTATTTATTATCTCATTTAATACCTATATGTAACTTAAGTATTCTTTTCCTTATTTTACAGATGAGGAAACATAATTAGTACACACTTGTGCCAATTCATTCTCTTTTCAGCAGTGGATTAAAAATAGACTATTTCACTATATCCTCTACAATACTGTGCAGTTTCCTTAAATAAATTCTAAAAACTGGAATCTCATTGTTTTCAATTTGTATTTTTGCTTCTAATGAGGTTGGGGATTTGTTGATATATCAACAAAGATTTATGAGGCAGCTATTATTAACCAAGTACTGTACATTGCACAGAGGATAACAAGATAAAGTTATTGTTTTCAAAATATTAGAAAGATGAAAAGAAAAAAAGACAATCAAGTGAAAATAAACATATATTTTCTTCATGTTTTAATATCAGTCTCTTTATCACAAGGTCACAATTAGTGAATCTCAACAAGGAGGACAAAGGACATTCTGGATTACCGGGGTTATTATGTTACTTTTTGTTTTTTGGCATTTGTCATTTTAGGGCCACACCCGCAGCATATGGAGGGTCCCAGGCTAGGGGTCTAATCGGAGCTGTTGTTGTCGGCCTACTCCACAGCCACAGCAATGCCAGATCTGAGCCACGTCTGCAACCTGCGCCACAGCTCACGGCAACGCCAGATCGTTAACACCCTGAATGAGGCCAGGGATTGAACCCGCAACTTCATGGTTCCTAGTCGGATCCGTTAACCACTGCACCACGACGGGGACTCCCATGTTATTATTTTTATAAAGATTCTGGCGTAATAAAATTAATTCTGTCTTTACTATTTGTACATGTTTTTCTGCTCAGCATTTTCCATCTTCTATACTGCAATGACATGAAATTTCATATAGGTTGCAATTAAATTAAGAATGTCTTTCACAGTGTTGTTCCTGACTACATATAGACTTAACTATAATTCGTCTGAACAAATAATTGATTCTAATGATATATAGACATTAATATCTATAATATATCTGAACCAAGAATTGCTAACTTGGATTTACAGTTTATTTTAATTTATTAGAATATATCAATTGTTTTTAGCACAATATAGGTCAAATACCTTGTATTTGTAAGGTTTATTAAAGGCTATTAGTTACCCCTGAAAAAATTAGATTAGAAATACACCACATTTCTGGTTGTTTGGCTTTCATTCTATTTTCTTTCAGCCAAATCATACTGGTTTCCCACCCTCTCACTGGATAGACAGTGAAATTGCCCTAGGCTAGGATTATCACAGTATGAAAGTCAGATGCAATGATTCAGGCACCTAATATTCATTGTGCCCATATGGCATATGTATTTTTCATTACAGTTTCCTCTTTGGTTTGGAAAATCACCTAATTTCCTCTCTATTGGTTTTGCTGTTTGTTTTTAAACTGTATAAACTATAAAAGTTGAAGTGGTGTGTATTTGTTGATGATGTCAAGCTACATTTGAGCTATGTCTATGAAGCTGTTTGTCTGTGAAAGTTGCTTTTTATATTCATTGGAGACTTCTGTGGCAGCGGCTTAAACCATAGGATAATGACTGTTCACTTACTGGGAAAACTCAAGGTTGGTTGTTGCTGGGATGGTACATAGACTAAATATGGTCAGTGCTCTGTGTTGGCTTCTTGATGATCCTTTTGGTCTTCTTGTTATTATACATATCAATACATCATTTTTATTAAAGAAAAAAAAAAAAGGAAAAAGCAGCCCCTGAGTTTTCCCAGGAGATTGTCTTCTCTGTGTCATTGGCTAAAATATTATAACATATTTCTGTAAAAAATAAGTATTTTTACCCAGAATTGTCAAGTAGATGCTCAGCTTGTTTGAATTTATAACAATAAAGGTTAAGCTGTTGAAAGGTAGAAAGTCTACCTTAAGAAAACTGAACATATGGCAACTATGAACTACCTCATGCACATAAAATAACAGCAAGGGAAATCTAGATTTTGAAACTTTAGCTGCTATTTTTAGGATATTTTTATGGATAATTTAAAATGAGACAAATAGACTTGAAAAATTTTGCCTCATTTTTTAAATTTTTAGTAAAACTGCTTAAAATGTTAATATTTAAAAGTAATGTCAAAATTTATCTTACTTATTTAGGCTTTGCTTATTAACTTTAATTTAATGAATATGACATGAAATCTAAGATAACTACTAAAATGAAGATTTATTCTCAGATAATTTTATAGTCATATGATTAAGTCAGTAGCTGTACACTAATAGGTTCATATTACTAACCATTTTCCTTTAAAATACAATAATCTTGATTGCTTCCTACTCTATTTTATTTTTGCATATTTAAAGCAGTAAGATGGTCAGTAATTGCAGACTATCTTTTCAATGTTTTATATTAGTTACACAAAAAGATAAGATTATATATATTTTTTGCCTTTATCTAGAGCCGCACCCGTGGCATATGGAGGTTCCCAGGCTAGGGGTCTAACAGGAGCTATAGCTGCCGGCCTTCGCCACAGCCACAGCAACGCGGGATCCGAGCCGCGGTCTGCAACCTATACCACAGCTCATGGCAACGCCGGATCCTTAACCCCCTGAGCAAGGCCAGGGATTGAACCCACAACCTCATGGTTCTTCGTCGGATTCGTTAACCACTGAGCCACGAAGGGAACTCCAGATTATATTTTAAAGAAATGGCTGGGGCATAGGTTTCTAGAAACTTTAGTCCAAATGAACATTTAAATAGTCAATATCACAGTTATAAGATACAAAGAAGATAAATTGCACAAACCCAAGTTAATGACTAGTTTTGGTTTATACACTGAAATATATTTTCTCATAAAACGTGGAAATTACACTTGAACAAAAGTGTGATTAATCAATTATTATTAGGGGAAGGTTTTTCACCTCAGCATGTCTAAAACAAGCATTAGGAGCAATGTTCTAATAAATATTGCTTTCTGACAGAGAAAATTTAAGTTTCTTAAAGAAGTGGTAACTATCAAGCCATGCTCTCAAGATTAGTTTCTTAGACATTTCTAGCATCATAGCTAATACTTGGAATTTGCTGTCTTTACTACTCTTCCATGTATTTTCTACCAAAGTCTGCAGCCTAACATTTCCTCTATGTTCACACTATCTCTGCTTCTCATCAGGACCCAGGGAGAGTCTGGAGAATCTGGAGATTAGCCTTTCACCTTGTCCTCATTACTGCTGCTGGCTTGACTAGTTAGCACCAGCCCAAAATCCCTGTTTCAAATTGTCAAGAAAAATCAGGGTCTGCTGTAGAAGGTGCTTTCGGTCTACGAAATTCTACCAGTGGTACCTCGCCATAATTTTACATTTTCCTACAAAGTTGAGGTAAAGAAAAAAATGGGGGAGGGTGGCACAAGGGAAGACCTATGTTGTGATGGAAGTGAGTTCTAAGAAAGAGATTGGTCCTATTCTGTCAGTTAAGGAAAAAAAGAACAAAACGCAGTTTAAATTCAAAAGAGCAGTTGATTTGCAGTCAAGACTGTTTTGATCCAAGTTTTGTCAATAAACTTTGTTTGAAAGAGGAGACTGTGGAAGAGACAGCAATGTGACACCCAAGCACTGTGGATTGGAGAAAAAAAAAAAAATCAATAACTTAAAGAGGTTTTGTGGCACCTCTCCTTGAGAAAAATGATCTAGATTTCTAACTTTCAATATCCAAATAAACTTTTGGACTATAACCTATTTAAGTGTGCATACACACTTGTATATATAAATTAGTTGGCTCCATACTATGCACATAATTCCAGTGTTTACGTTTCCCAAGTTCTTCAGCCAAAGCTGTTTTTCTCACTCTAACACCGAAATAGCATAGCGCAAGTACCTAATCCTATCTGATTACAGAAAGTATGTGTCTTTCACAGATTTACCTGCCTTACTATTTCTCACAGGTCCCAAGAAATACTTCTGTACTATAGCAAATTGATCCCAGTTGCCACTTGCCATGTTCTCTTGCATTGCACTTCCAGGATTCTCTTTATTACATTTTGTCTCATAATTGTTTCTCCAAATGTTACCATTTCCCAAACAATAACAACAACAAAAAAGTGATTCTACACCATTTCTGCACAGCATAGTTAATACTAGCTTGTAGTATGTAATGCAACTGTACGGGAGTTTGATTATAATCTAGGAAGAGACATCTTAAAAATGGCTGTCAGATAATATAGACTTAGAATCTAGGTGTCTTTTAACTTCTAGCACCATCTCTTTTCTTGAAACATTTTTCCTACGTTCAACTTCTATTCTCACTCTTGAAGGCAAGTTCCCACTGTCTCCCTTCCTGTGTATGATGGGGTAGGGAGGAGTAAGGAGGTAGAGAGATAGAGGATGAATAAACATTATAGTAAATTACTTCAGCTCTGACTGCACCTTAATGACTTCTTAACACCTCCATGTGATTTATCTTCAATGAGACCTCATTGGTTTAGGATGGCCTCAAATTTGCATTAGCCTCTGTGGCTATCAGGTCAACTACAGCAGAGTAAAGGGAAAATATTTCCTAACATATTTCCAACATCCAAGCTGAAATTCTGAAACTGTTTATAAATCCCATATTTGCCATCTTGTCAGCTTCAATAATTTTAAAATCCAGATTCATTCCACTTTGAGCAATAGGAGGAACTCTCGGCAAATTTAAAACAGCAGTTTATTTCCACTGCATAAGCATTACTGCTTCTATATATTGGAGCATTGAGTAAGTTCAAATTACTCTCTCTTCTGGAATATCTTTTAGTATTTCAAATAAAATGCACCTTTTAAGAATGACTGATAGCTCGTAGTTCAGTATTTAATGCATAAAACTTTGAACAACTATATTTGAATACAGTTTTTTTCACATTCACAGCCCAACCATTTTATTTTATAGTGTCATTTAGCAATTATAGCATAATTCTTGAGAAGTTCATATTTGAATTTGAAAATCTGAAATGTTTTTGAATTGTTTATATTATAATAAGACGTTGAAGAAGAAGAAATCAAAAAAGACCTTTGAACAGGAGATTTTTTTTTAACTTCAATTTGAAATAAGCTGGCCCAGTATCTGTTTTATTATCATGTTTTAAAAAAAATTTTCAGATGAATTAATTATACTTATAAGAAACAGATTTAACTTTTGGTCTTACTTTTCTCCTTTAGTTTATAGATCTTTATTTTCTAACTTTACATTATCCTATATACCTCTCCATAAACATATCCTACTTATCATTTTACAAAGTGTTCTAGAATATCAAGTTGGAAGAAATGATACTTAAAGGCCATTTAATCAAACTCATATCTTTTCAAAACTCTGACAAATACTTGTCATATTTATAGTTTGCTACTGTAATAGGGAAGAACAAATTTGACTCCATATTCTGTTCCTTCCTACTCTATTGTTTTTGCTACAAGTTAACCACTAAAAGAGTATTGCCTATAAGATTAAATTATACTTAACTGACCATCTCTGGGACTCCTGTCTCCCTTGTGACAACTGTTAGGCTAAAAGACATTGGTTTAACTCACAGGAAATATCCTGACTAGGCCCACAAATGGCCACAAAAAGAAGAAATTAACCCATCCCCTCCAGAATCTGACCAGCATAGGAAATGTTTGACTGTTCTCCCTCCCATTTTAGTGAAAAAGAAGCCTTAAATCTAACTTAGATAAGATGGTTCTTTGGCACATTGCCATCTTCTTGGTATTCTGGCTTTCTGAATAATGCCCCATGCCCCAGCAACCAGTTTCTTGATTAATTGCCCTATTCTGTGGTAAGCAGTATGAGCATGGATTTCGTAAAACTATTTCTAGACAGAAAAGCATTACTAAATATTTCACATTACACATTTTTTAAATGTTTATTATAAAGTAAGTTCTTCATAAGATGTTTATTCCATCAGTCTCTGCCCTCAAAATAGTTCCCAGCTGATAGGAGTAGCCAGCAAATAAAGTAACAATTACAATTTAATATGATGATATTTTGATAAGGAAGGCATGGAAAGAATACACAGGAGGGGCACTTAGGCAAGAGGAAAGGCAAACATTTTCTCTATAGCACCGCCTACTAAGGAGTGATCATGTTTGCTTTTGCCTTTTTGTGTCAGCTATACCCTGGCAAAGACAATAAAGTCTAAATTCGCTCCTATCAAAAAAACAAGTCTATATATTTTTCCATCACAGAAAATAAAGAGTAAAGAAAAAAACATAAAAGCATAGTATATCAGAGAAGAAGAAATCAGAATAGTCCTCCTAAATTGGTTTAATAATACCTTTAACACTTCTATAATACCTATAATACTTCTATAACAAGCACTTGGATTGTCTTCCAAGTTCTCTGGATAATATCCGTGCTCACTTGCAAGGACTCAAAACACTTCACTTTGTAGAGGATTCTACAATTATAGTCATGAACTGACTCCATAAACATTTATTGAACTCCTACCATGTCAAAGGTTCAGTGAACACAATGTAAATAACAGAGACTTAGTTATTATTCTCAAGGAGTGTATAGACTAATGAGCGATACTGGCAGGTAAATAAGATGATTCAAATACAGTGTGCTATGATAGGGCATCATCTGGCTACTTGGGAGCAGTCAGAAAAACATTACTAAAGGAAATCATATTTTTAAGCTCTTCCCTGAAGAGTAAGAAGGCATCTTAGCTACTCTGAGAGAACAGAAAGAAAGAATGTGTCAGCAGAGCAAAGAATACTCACAGAGGCCCAAAAGCATAAAAGAGCATGGTGTTTTCAAGGAACTTAAAGGAGTTCATTTTAGCTGGATCACCAAGCAATCCATGTTTGGAGGAGCCTATGAAGAGGATGGACAGGTATTCAGAGGACAGAGCATGCCTGAGTCTTCAGGCTATTTTAGGACATATGGGCTTTGAGACTGAGAGTAATAGATACTGGACAGTTCTAACACAGAGTGATATACTCAGATTTCATTTTAGACGTAATAAACTGGCTACCTGTGGAGAATAGATTTTCAGGATTTCAAGTCAAGGAGCAGGTAAATATAAGAAAGAGCTTACTACCCCCACCGTGATGCTTTTGTCAAATACAATTAAAGCAGTGACACAAATTTGTTCACACCAATTAACTCCTCTATGTCCTCAGTGACCTGAATGAGGTTTTCAGTGGTTTAGTGGAAAGGGCTGCCATGCCACCCCTAAAATCCTAGCATGATCAGCCTCCACCTGAAAGGGCTGTTCTGACACTCCTCCATCCTACCATCTTAGCAGGACCCACAGGAGCTCACGAAAAAGCTCTTGGTCTTTCCTTACTTCTAGATCCAGACATAGTCTGGAAGCATTACCTTTGGCTTCCCTAGAAGCTGCATGTACATACTGGACAGAATTGTGTTTGAGAAGTTTCTCGGATATGCCATTGGCCAGTTGTTTACATTGATATGTTGCATAGGAGGAAAAGCACACATTTGTAGATTTGGGACACCAGTAACTGAAACACTGGCCTAAGTGAGACCACCTAGACTATGCAGAGTGAGAGAAAACAAAAACCTCGGGAAAACTAACACTCAAAATTTGGAAAAAGGAAGTAGAATTAAGAAGAATTAAGAAGATGTGCCTTAGGGAAGGAGACAAGATGGCAGAGTAGGACTTGAGCCTACCTCCTCTCATGAAAACACCAAGTTCACAACTAACTGCTGAACAACCATCAACAAAAAAGATTGGAAACTACCCCCAACATATATTCTATATGCAAAGACAAAAAAGAAAACACACAATATGGTATGAGGAGTCCTTTTGTAATATAAGCAAATCCCATACCTGCCAGGTGGACAACCCAAAAGCTGGAAGGTAACTATCATAGGAGTGAGAGTTTTGAAGCATTGAAAGATACAGATTCAGCAAAGCTGAAGAACTTTAAAAGAAGTGAAGAAAGAAAAAGTGTAAGGCAACCTAGCCAACTTTCAACTTCATTTGGTAAAAAGTTAAGAGAATTCTTGACAAAAAGCATCTCTGCTCTCTGGAGTCAGGGGCAAAATTTTCTCTAAGATTAGAGGGAATTTCATTAGTGAAAATCCTTTTTTTTTTTGTCTTTTTTGTCTTTTCCAGGGCCACACCTGTGGCATATGGAGGTTCTCAGGGTAGGGGTCCAATTGGAGCTTTAGCTGCCGGCCTATGCCACAGCCCCAGCCCCAGCAATGCGGGATTCAAGCCGCGTCTGCAACCTACACCACAGCTCATGGCAACGCAGGATCCTTAACCCACTGAACGAGTCCAGGGATTGAACCTGCAACCTCATGGTTCCTAGTCAGATTCATTAACCACTGAGCCACGATGAGAACTCCACAAAAATCTTGATTATATAGGAGCACAACTAAAGAAAATTGCATTTTTTAAATAGTCTGTAAAATTAATACATTTTAAATATTTTGTAACTGGAAAAGATTTTGAATAATATATCAATACTACCATTAGAAATAATAATAACACTAGTAATAGTAATAATAATAATAACTGCATTTATGGAGCACTTACGATATTTCAGCGCTCTTCTAAGCTCTATAAATGAATCACTCCATTCAGTCTTCACAATAAACCTATGAAGTCAATATTTTTCTCCCAATTTTACTTCATTAAGAGATGGTTGTATCAATTATATATTCCATGTTTCTTTCTGCAAAAGGGAAGTTTCTTAACTTGATGAGATTCAGTACCATTATTTCCTTGAAATTTTTTTATCTAAGTAGAAGTGATAAGTTATATATCCTTATCATTATTTCATTATTAGTTAATATGTATTGAAGGGATTTCCCCTTGTGCCTCAGCGGAAATGCGTCCAACTAATATCCATGAGGGTGCAGATTTAGCCCCTGGCCTCACTCGGGGGGTTAACAATCTGGTGTTGTGACCTGTGGTATAAGTTGCAGATGTGGCTTGGATCTGGCATTGCTGTACCTGTGTCGGGGACAGCAGCTCTGGTTCGATCCCTAGCTGGGAACTTTCATATGCCGCAAGTGTGGCCCTAAAAATCAATCAATCAATCAATCAATAAAATGAATAAATAAATAAATATTAAAATATTATAAGGGACTTCACAGTAAAATGTTGCTGAAGGCAGGTATTTCATTTTGTACATCTAAGTTTAACTTAACTCATGAACCCCTAGAATACATAACTGAAGAAATCTCTTCTCTAGTAATATTTCATTTGTGCTAGATGGGAAGAGGGTATTTGTGCTGGATGAACCTCTTTGCTTAGAATGGAATTATATAAGCAATACCAAATTAATACAAAGGATAACCATATGAACTATTAGAAATTAATGGCATAACATACATCTCTCTATATAACTACATTATCCTATGCAAGTGGCTTAATGGAGCAATGGATTCATAATATTGTGATATTTTGATAATATTATTAACTGAATATACTGACTATTTTGTCATTTGTTTTTACACTGTATTAAAAAAAGAGTACACTGTAATACTGTCAACTAAAGAAAGATGGCCTTTGAAATATATAGTCAGCCTTTTCCAGGGGAAAAGAAAGACTAATGAACTATTATTACATGGCATGACCTTGGCATTATAAGTAATTTATTGAATATCTGTAACTGTCTTGTTTGTCAAATTAAGAAGTACTTCTCCATTTGGACAACAAACTAAACCATAGATGTAAGAGCAGTTGATTGAAATTAGTGATGCAGTAAGAGAGGGTACTTATGCTTTGAAGCTTAACATGTAGCTTTCTCCATGGTGCTTGGGGAGTCCATTCTCTTCTCTATTCAAGCACGTAGCTCCCTTTGAAGTCAATGGGAGTTGTGTTTCCGTGACGAGAAGAAAATAGGCTTGCTAAAGTTAATTGTCAGACTGATTTTGGTCTCATTTTAATGCCCCGTTTATTGGCAACGGAAGCCTGATATGTGGCTCCCTTTGTTTCTTACCTGATTTCCAAGGTAGGGAACAAACTGCAAGCACTCTGTGTAAAAAGGTGAGAGCTGTGTACAGATACACCCGGGGCACGTAAAAAGCATTCAGCACTTTCAGCTAGCAGCAGGGAATTTAGCTAGATTTCCTGGGAACACTGTGTAGGCTCTATTCCCTCTAAACATTTGTTCCATTTTAGACTACACTATTTGGTCCCAAGGCAGAATCGCACAACTGTTCCACATTTAACAAATAAAGTATTTCCAACAATATATAAATATATCATCCACTAGGCAAACCAAGCTCGAAGTGGAAGGGGGATATCCATTTCAGAAAAATTAATAATTTATTTATCTATTTATTGCTTTTTAGGGCTGCACTGGAGGCATATGGAAATCCCCAGCTAGGGGTGGAATCAAAGCTACAGATGCTGGGCTATGCCACAGACACAGCAACACAGGATCCAAGCTGAGTCTGTGACCTGTGTCACAGCTCACGGCAACAACGTATCCCTGGCCCAATGAGCAAGGCTGCTGATCCTTACGGATACTAGTCAGATTCTTTTCTGCTATGCCACAATGGGAACTCCTATTTCATTTTTTTTTAAATAACAACTTATTAGAGTTCCCTGGTGGATCAGTGGGTTAAGGATCCTGCCTTGTCACTGCTGTTGTTCGGGTTACTACTGTGGCACAGGTTCAGTCCCTGACCTGGGAACTTCTACATGCCATGGGCACAGCCAAAAAAAAAAAAAAAATTTGACAATTTGCCATTTAGTGCTAGAGTCAAAAAGTGCTAGAATCTTTCATAAGTGGGTAACATTACCTAGTGATTAAAAGCTCAGTCTCTAAGTTCGGACCAGCAGATTGGCCCTGCTGCCTGCTAGCTGCAGGATTTAGAGTAGATGCACTTGAACATTCTGTACCTCATTTTCCTCAACTGTAAAAAGGCGATACAAACCTAAAAAAAATGCATACCTCAAAAACAAAGTACATAAGGAAATGAAATGATAGTACTTGAAAATCCATGCAACCATGCTGAGCATGGAGTGCTATATAAGTGCAATTATAATTATTAATGAATAAATAAGACAGATCTCATTGAAGAAGAGTGAAAATGCTATAGAAAAGCAAACTACATCAAATATGTTTCTCACACATTTGATTTTTAGTCTGACAACTATGCAACTAGATAAATTTTCCTAGGAAATTTTACTGTGTCATGATGTGCATTCCAGGCATCTCTGAAAGTTACTCTGAAGATTTCTGGGTTCCAGGTAGAGCCCCCACTATTTACACTGCTGTTTGGACAATCTTGAATTAAAGGTAAAAAAAAACCCTAATTTAAAAAAAATTACTGTACATCAGATCATGTTACGGAACTTAACTAAAGATTATCTAATCCACATCTACTGGGCAGCAAAGATTTTAACAATCTTTTGTAACCTCTGATCCTTTAGATCCTGTACAGAATTTTATGAGGGATGCTTTAAGCAAGGAGGGGATGAGGATATAATATTGAGACTGTGTGTATATATATATATATACACACACATATATATATACACACACACACACACACATGTATGTATATATATATGTATTACTGCATAGGGATTTTGGTCCTCTTGGCTATAACAGTCAAGCAAATTATTTTCTCCTTTTAAAATACTAGCCATTCCTAAGGGAATCAGTCCCTTTCACAGTGCAGAGAGGAGAATTAGATGGTGATGGGGAACCTGGTGATGTGAGCGGTCTGGGAACCAGCATAGATGACATTATTATGATGTTTTCCGAAGAGTGAGAAAGAATTACTTAAGTGATGTATGACCATTTAAAAATGTTATTACACTTGAAATAGGAAGTATATTTTATATAAAATTCATATATTTTATATAACGGTATTCATGATTTAAACTATGAATTAAGGCTAAATGTTGAAAAAATAAATCTGTTCAAAATGTATTTCTAATTGTTCATTTGTTATCAGAGTTTGGAGAAAATAAAAAAAGATAGAAAATGTGTCCCACATAATTAAAAGAATATATATTACTCATTTTACTGACAATTGGAAAGTTTTTGCTTGTTTGTTTTGTTTTGTCTCCCAATAATGTCAGAGAGGAGTATATGGCCCATTCTGGAAAAATATGCAGAATTTATGACATGTATTTATATTCCTATATAAAACATAGATGTACATATTCCCTTTTCCTCAATTTTCTACTTTTTAAAAAACTATTTTATTTTTCTGTGATATATGAATTTTTGGGGAAAAAAAGCAATCTGAAACTTGATTGTGAGAAATGAGATGTGCTTTTAAAATGATAGTTGTTACTATCTTAGCCTTTTCCTTAAGACTAATAGCCACAAAGGAGCATCTTCTTGGTATAGTGAACAGTGCCGGCAAGGACCATGTACGATGCATATAGCAATGTGCAAGAGAAACTTGTGTGGGAACCTCAAGTCATGAAGTGTCAAGGAGTAAACAGTACCTGTAAAAGCAGTGACAATGTATCTCAGTCAATGGAGTGTTCAGACTTCAAGTAATACAAAAGGTAAAACGGGCTCCAAGAAAAAAAAATGCTGAATAAAATGAAAATTATTTGCTTCACAAGTAGTTTCTTCCAAACGAGCAAAATTCCTAAAAACATAATAACTTTGTACTTGAAACATATTGAAAAAAATCTGGAGTTCCCCTGAGGAAAAACAGACAAATTCCAGTAAGTAGATAGCAGGGAACAGAAGATGAAAATGTGGAGAGTGGGTGTTTCAGTCTTGCAAGTAACGCATTTTGTTACAATTTCATATAAACTAAACAGCTTGTAGTTTATATTTACTGAGTCCCTCTTTATTATCAGTATGAAAACTAGGCTGCTGATCAAGAAGATCATTTTCTCCCTAACACAGGTATACAACCTGTAGAAAATAAAAAAAAAAAAGGCTAAGATAGTTCCTTCGTTTATTCATTCACTCATCAAATATATGGGAAGTTATTGCTTGTTGCCAAAAACAATTCTAAGAGCTGTGAATGCATCAGTGAACAAAAGTGTTAAAAATCTTTGCTTCTGTGAGGCTTATCTTCTAGAGGGGGATGACAGAAAGTGAACAATAAGCATCGGTAAATAAGTAAATTATATTTATAAATTCTGTGTTAGAAGGTGGTCAGCGCCATTGGGGAAAAAGCAGAGCAACTTGTAAATGGGACTGGGAATCATAGAGGATGAATTTCAGTTTTAAATTGGGATGTTCAGATATTTTAAGCCACAAAACAAATATCAATGAATTTTAAAAGTTTGAAATCATAAAAAGGATTATTTTTCTAAACATACTGGGGTAAAGCTGGAAATCAATAATAGAAGGAAAAATGGAAAATTCACAAACATGTGGAAATTTACCAAGATACTCTTAACCAATATGTCTAACAAACCACTAGAAATGCTAGAAAATAGTTAAGGGTGAGTGAAAATTAAATTACAACATACCAAAACTGATAGGATAAGGGGAAGGCAGTACTCAGTGGGAAATGTATGGCTATAAATACTCATGTTGAAAAAAAAAAAAAACAATTGAGAACGACTGGCCAATGAGGTAAGAGGAAATTAAAAATTTGTGATTTCCAGGGAGCCAAGTGAATAAATGTTTCCAAGATGAGGGAGGGTTCAGTTGTGTGTCTTTTTTTGAGGGGGGGAGGCATACCTGAAGCATATGGAAGTTCCCAGGCTAGGGACTGAATTGGAGCTACAGCTACCAGTCTACATCACAGCCATGCCACAGACACAGCAGCAGCAGCATGGCATGTCTGTGACCTACACCAGAACTCACAGCAATGCTGGATCTTTAACCCACCCTGTGAGGCCAGGGATCAAACGTGCATTCTCATGGTTATTAGCCTTGTACTTAACCCGTTGAGTCACAATGGGGTCTCCTGCTGTGTGTCTATAATTAAGAGGTTTGATGCCTTACCACAAATGCTAAATCGTTTGTTAGACTGACCTTCTATTATTTGGGGTGTATGAATTTAATGGCCTATGAATGTAATGATACCTTAAATCTTTTCTTGAATTTTCTTCTTCAATAAAGTAAAAACACTTCACATATAAAATAATGTGGATCACCACCCTTTATATGTATAATTAAAAGAAAATAAATATAATGTCATTAAACATGAGAATAATTTTATTTAGAATCACCTAATATTAATATTGCAGGAAATCCTGACTATGTTAGAATTCCAAAGTAAATATTATTAAGTATCATTATTCAGGATTATGTCAATGATGCCAAACTAATGACAAATTTGAAAGTGAAAAAAAAGTTCTCCTTTAGAAGAACCACAAAGATAGCATACATGGTAGTGGCTACAGTTAATAATAACATATTGTATATTTGAAAATTCCCATTGTGGCACAGTGTAAACAAATCTAACTAGTAACCATGAGGCTGTGGGTTAGATCCCTGGTCTTGCTCAGTGGGTTAAGGATCTGGCATTTCTGTGAGCTGTGGTGTAGGTCCCAGACATGGCTTGGATCCTGTGTTTCTGCGGCCAGCAGCTGTAGCTCCAACTCAGCCCCTAGCCTGGGAACCTCTGTATGCCACAGGTGTGGCCCCCCAAAAAAAAACAAAGAAAAGAAAATTGCTAAGAGAGTAAATCTAAAATGTTCTCCTCAGTCTCATCAGAAGAAAAAAAAATGTTCACAATGAGTTAAGGATCCAGGACTGCTGTAGCTGAGGTGCAGTTCTCAACTTCGGCCTGCATTAGATCTTTGGCCCAGGAATTTCCACATGCCATGGGTATAGCCAAAAAGGGGGGGAAAAAAAAAGAAGAAATTGTAATCATGGATGTTAATATCTGTTAACTAGATTTATTGTTGTGATCATTTTGCAGTATATACCAATAAGGAATCATTATGTTGTACACTCGAAACTAATACAATGTTATACGTCCATTATATCTCAATAAACATTTTTTGAAAGGAACTAAAAGGCAGGGATATACCATAAAAATAGGGATTTAGTCTAAAAATACTGTAATGTTGTTTGAAAAATCACCCTAGTTGAACATATTTGCAAATAAGTGGGTTTTACAATATCTGGCATGAATGAGTACTATAAATAATTGTGTTGTACATATTCTAATAGGTACACAACAATGGGACTTGAAAAGGAGAACTGAAGGATAAAAAAATGAAAGATTTTATTTAAAATAACTTTTTTACTATAAACATTCAAAAACAATGTGATATGTTAGGATAACAAAAATGTGGACAGAACTCTTTTCATTGTGTGTTGCAATATTGAAGAATTCTAAAACATACAATAAGGTTCATCTTTGAAGAAGAAAATATAGATCTCAATATTTTATTTATTTCTTTATTTTTGGCCATACCTGTAGTATGTGGAAATTCCTGGGCCAGGGATCGAACCACAGCAAAGCAGTGGCCTGAGCCTCAGCAATGACAACACTGGATCCTTAACCCACTGCTCAACAAGAGAACTCCAATCTTATTTAATTTTTTAAAGTGGATAATAATGGCATCATGATCATAGGAAATTAATATCTTTGCAATACCCATCAATATAAATGAAATCTAAGGTAACTAAATGCAAATGAACCATCATTAGTCATGTTTTAAATACTGTGTCTTATAAAGCTATTTCATTACTATATGATTAACTGTATATGTTTTCAACAGTGAAAAGCCTGGTTGATATCTGCTAAAATTTTAGATTGGCAATTGTGATCAGAGAAGAGGAGTATATAGAAAAACCATTATGTGATCACTAGGCCTTTAAAAATATGGGGGAGAATTCGCAAGCAATCTCTTTCAAAAGAACCAAGGAAGGAGCTTCCTTTAAGCAAGAGAAGATCAGCTCTATTTTAAAAAAAGCAGAACAATGAAGCATTTTTAGATTCCCAACACCATTCCTCCTTTTCATAGTTTGGTTTGCTCTCTTACAAAGTAACACCCTGGCATCCACATTGGAATTGAAACCTACAAGGAATCTCTTTCATCCCTGGCTGCCAAAACTCCTCACTAATAATAATTAGCCATCCCTGGCTTCCATCCAAGAGGGCTTAATACATAAGAGAATGGCTTCTGGGCCTCAGCTGCATTTCTCACTTTAGCTGCAGAATAATGGGGTAGGGGGAAGGGAACACCACTCTACACTGAATGAGATTTGCTGAATGGCATCAGTGCAGCCAACTGACTACTCAGTTGTCTGTTAATGAATGACCATTATTTAAATATATATTTCATGTTAGTGTATGTGTAGAAATGCTCATTCAAATAGGTCATATTTAGTTTTGTAAAGTTTATTTCTGTCCCTACCTCAGAAAACCTGCAGTATATAACATAATCACTATAATTGATAATCACTTTAAAATTAATTATTTTTATATTTTTCATATGAATGTTCTTCCCTAAGAAATGTAACAGGCTTTGATTTTCAGGTAAGTGATGATTTGTAGTATTCAATGTCTAAATTAAATAATGTGATATTCAGATTAGTCACGCTGAATGCATGATATACTTAATGGGTAAAATACTTCAGTTTGGTTTGTGATGTTACCTATCTCAAATGTTTACAGAGCATATACCTGAATGCCTTTGTAAAAATAGATATTGTCATATTTATTAGAAGAAATACTTGTAGAGATGGGGGCGTTCCTTTTCCAAACTTCTGTTTGGAAGAAAGCATTTCTATTCTACTCTTCAGGGAAAGGAAAAGTGTGAAAATAATTATTTTAGTATCTCTGACCTTGGCACTCTTCCAAGCAGAAGGGAATGACTTATTTGACTAGCTAAAAAAACAGAGGAAGGCACTGTGTAGGGAATGGATTCTTATTTTTCCCCAGAGTGGCCTGCTTTCTGGATTGAGACATTCTCTATGTCCTAGGGCAGACTCCGCCTCTGTGAAGGAACGGAGAGTGGTATCTCAGACTACCGGATAAATCTGGTTTATTAAGAGGAAAATGGTTAGAGCCTCAGATATAGCCACTGGTCCAAGCAAATATCTTTACTGCCATGTCACTATCTCCTGAATCTTATATTTCAATTCCTCAAAAAACTCTAGAAGAAGATCCAGCCCTTTTTATTTACCCTAAAACTCTGATCCAGTTTATATTACTCATGATATAATCACACGGCATGTGTGTGAGTGTATCTCATTATTCTTGGCAGCTTCTGGGCTTATTTTCCTCATCTGAAAAAAAAAAAAAAAAAAAAACTACAGATGAAGTCTTGGCCCTTGTTTCAATGCCTTAATCCCTGAATAACCCTCTTCTGCCATGGCCAGCAATGAAATATTTGAAAATGTGTTTCATGAAATCTTATAAAAGAGATTAAGTGGCAAGAAGATAACTTCACTAACTAACCAGTGTTACTTGTCCAGCTTCTGCCTGGGGATTTCACTTTGATAAAACTTGCATGAATCTTGACTAGTAAGTAAAACAACTTTCTCCTTAAATTTCTGTGAAAAATGATTTCATAGATCATTAGGGAAATTTAACTCTTACTCAGAAACATAATTTTAGAACATAGGTATTAAACCCCTTGATCTCTAATTAAAAGTTAAGTTTTATCAACATATATTTATCTAACAATTAGAGTAAAAAAAATCATGGCTCTAGATGTTGACCAAGAATTAACACACTACAGTCAGGAATTCAGAACATTTATTGCAAGAGCTGAATAATTGTAAATAATGTAGAACTGGCAAAGCAGTAACAAGGATAAATGTTTAGATATTTATTCTGTCAAAGTCATCAAACACCCCTCACAAACTGACAAATATGTACTGCAATAAGCAATGCACCCCTACCCATTATTTTCCATTATATTGTGGAAAAACGTGAATTGCTATTTACAAAGTAATTTTACTTTTGGTAAGAACAAATTAACTATCAGATTAGCAAACCTTTTTTTGTATTTTTTATTTTTTATACTTTTAAACTGATGTTGAACCGTGGCATTGAGATAACTTTCACTTCTTTCAATAAAGACATTTTGTTGCATGCTATTTATTTGTTTAAATCACCTGTCATGCCTTAACAAAAACCTCCTAAGAATGTTCAAATTTGGATTTGTTTGCACGTGCAACTGAGATCTTATTAACATTAGTTGTCATTCTGTTGGCTTGACCTAAGTGACAAGATGCTGGTACCTGCCAGGCATTGACCAACTATGATAACAAACAGTTAAACAGCAATATTTAGAGATTTATCCCTTTATTTCCCCCAACTAGCCTACCTGGAGAATGTTCTGTTACATCATGAAGGCACAACACATTAAATATTTTGTGGCTATGGACTAACACTTGTGTTACAACAACATTATTGTATGAGGATCAACACAAACTGTCATTTCAACAAAGTTGTAAACACATACTTGCCCAGTTGTAACTAGTTTTGAATAGTAATTTTTCTTCAATATATGCTAATTTTAAAATATTAATTTTGCATGAGTGACAAGTACAGGATATTATATCACTTTCTGAAGGATAACACTTCCCCATTACTATCTCACTTAATGCTACTAATTAAGTGAATTGGCTTTTGCCTACTTTGAAAATAAGGTTGTCAAGAAAATAGGTTCTGAATTTCCAAGCTTTTGCAGCAGTCCTTTTTAATATATAAACTTTTCATTATTATCTTTATTTTTATAGAATGTCAGCATCAGAAGCTATCATAAAAGAAGCAAGATTCCAGAACCTTTTTTTAAACACGAGTATTTGAGCTCTTTTGAACAATGTGTGTCAAGACAGACTACTAACGCAGAAACACCTCACTGAAAGAAACAACAGAAGTAACAAAGAGGCAAATTAAAATAAAAATAAAGAAGTACCATAAAACACAGAATTATGCTATGACAGTTTTAGGTGAACAATATAAGTACACAAAAGTTGTTAATAATAACTTGCTTCTATTTACAAATACTTTAACACTGATTGACTTACAAGTGTCCACTAACGTTGTTAACAGCACGATAGGTTTAACGCTTATTTTTTAAGTTTCTTTTGAAGTATAATGTCAAGTATAGCAGTCCCAGCACAGATCAATGACAAAAAGAGCACAATTTTCTAACTGGATATGTTTGTCAGTCACTCTAATCCATGGAACTTTCTTATTCTCCAAATGCATATTCTATTGTTCATAGCAGCAGTCCAGGGTCAAAATAAAATAAACTGCAATTTAAAAAAGAAAAGATATTTCCACAATGGAGAGATCTCCGGGAGAGTTTAATCAATTCTAGTTAATCGCACTGGCTAGTTAACTATCTTCTCTTTTATGTGGTAAAACATTGTAACCTCCATGGTGCTAACACAAAGTTATGGATAATCCTGCTATAGGGGCATAGTTGTAGAGATCTATGAATGCATAAAGCTCTGACACACACGGTATTAGCATGTCTATTTAGATTAAAGTTATTAGGTCCCACATAGCCTTTTTAATTTTAATTTATTTTAATTTTTTTAGAGTTGATGTTCCTTAGGACTCTCAATAGCACCTCCTGCTTGCTTATAAGCCTTCAGATTTGCCAGAGGAATGTCTGTCATGTGGCTGCCATTGTTGAAATGGCCTTCAGTGGAGCCATACTGCTTCCGGTCACTGAACTGGTTCCTGTTGCTGTCTTCTTTCCAGGCTCTGGTCAGTGTGTGCCCATTCACAAGCTTGTCCTTCTTGACCCATTCCTTCTGGGGTGCAAAGGTTGAGAGAGGAGATTTAGGGTGTTGATATGGACCCAAGCCTGGAGGCATCCAGCAATTATCAGAGTGGCCCAGAACCAAGCACTCTTGAGTGCACATCTCTGTAGCTTCAGCTAGTCCTCGGGGCCCGAGAGGCCCATCTGTAAAGGACAAGAGACAGAGAAAATAAGAAAATAAAACAGTTTTTATTTGAAATTATATCCTTAAAGAAAAAGTGCTTTGGAGATCTCATTTTTCTCCTGAAAATTATATGAATTTAAGCAATTCAGGTAGGACTTCCCATCCCTTTAAGAGTAACTTAGGAAGAGGGTGCTACCATTTGCTGTGGAGGTAAGAATTATCCCTTTTCCTTAAGCCTTTGTCTATATCTAGATATAATGGCAGAAAAATAAATAGACTGTTGTACAGACAGGCATAGGTAAAGAAATATACCCATAATATATCATTTCTGATTACCTTTTTTCATGACACATGTATTAATGCTGATTTGTGTCCTAATTCTCAGCAAAAACTTATCCATGAAAAATTAGGAAAGTATATAAATTTTTATATGAAATTGAAATATGTTAATGTAAAAACTCCATGAACATAAAAAGCACTACTCTAAACATAGTATTAAAAATAAATACTGTAGGAGTTCCCGTCGTGGCGCAGTGGTTAACGAATCCGACTAGGAACCATGAGGTTGCGGGTTCGGTCCCTGCCCTTGCTCAGTGGGTTAACGATCCGGCGTTGCCGTGAGCTGTGGTGTAGGTTGCAGACGCGGCTCGGATCCTGCGTTGCTGTGGCTGCGGCGCAGGCCAGTGGCCACAGCTCCGATTAGACCC